>JAKOGI010001698.1:163913-193363 GCA_029747015.1 Carnegiea gigantea | reverse complement strand
CTAAACGACAAAAAAAATATAAGCAGGGGCGCCTCGCGCCCCGTAGCGGCTCGGCGAGCCGTAGCCAACCACCGCACGCGTCCCAGCCGATGCTCAGCTCGCACGCCTCTCTCTCTCTTCGGGCAAGGCATCCATTGTGGATGCTCTTAGACCCTCTTTCTCAATTCTCACCCTCTGTGCCCTCAAAGCCTAAAAATGGAGCCTCGAGGCTCCTTTCCCACGACCTCCTATGCCTCCCCCACCCACCCTTAATAGCAGCTCAATCATGGTTGGGCAGCTAAAAAAAGGCCGAAAAAGAATGGCACCACTAGTAAACCCCCCAGAGGATGAAATCTTTCACCCTCCAACGCCATGGGAAAAACTCCAGGGCATGTATCAGCTGCCATTCGACTCAAATCGCCACCACCAATGTGTAGATCAGTTGGATTCGAGTTGACTGACAGTGACACCACTCAAGCACCCCACGCTCCACCTTACTGATGGGGCGCATGAGCCCTCGCATGGGCTCTTGGCGTTGACTCGTGGTTTTGTCACCAGAAATGCGTAGATCAGAGTGCTCAGAGGGGAGAGGGGGCAGTCTTTAATGGCCTTCCTCGGTGGCAAGTGACTCATATGCGCCAGCCTTCCACGACGATTCTGATGGGTATGCTCGGTTTCTTCTACCCAACACAGAAAAAATTCCTTCTTTTTTTTTTTAGTACTTAATTTGGCGTGAGCGGGCCAGTGTGTTGGTCACTGAGACCTAGCCGGGACTGTGGCCGCCACGGCCACAAGAGCGGCAGTGGCTTTTAGGTCAAAACTTGGGGGAGGGGGGAGTCTAGACGAGGCTAGCTAGGGTAGCCACAAAGACCCCGGGTGTAAACCTCAGAGCGTCAGAGGCTTAAAGGGTCGAGCATTAGGGGGTGGGGTCTCATGGCAAATGAATTAAAGATACATAATTGCCTAACAACGCATCATAACATTCAATTAAGCATGCCATCATGAAAGAAATTAGCATAATAGTGTAGCAGCATAGCAAAACATGCTCTCAAAATTCCTATTTAGGATAATTGTCCAATATTAGGTGAACTAATGGCATATGAATCATGATTGATTTAATCGGGGTCAAAACCGTGCCACAATGGCTCTCATAACTATTGGTAGATTTTAGAGATACCTTTAGGGCGCGGAAGCATAGCGATCTCGTTGTTAAATAATTTCCCACGTAGTGTTAAACTAGGACTAACGGTGGCTATTGGCGTCACTATAGTTGGCATACCCCGAACCAAACCTCGGGTGATGATGAGGCAGTTGTGAGAGAGAGTGGGAGAAACAGGGAGTCTTATGTTTTAGAGTTAACATAACTTATCCTTAATCAGAGCCCTGAATCCCCTCTATATAGATTTAGGTTATATTAAGTGTCCACCAGTAAGGTGGAACTCGTGGCTGCCTAACCTTAGTCCCTAGCGGCGGCCAACCGTTTTGAATGCGATGGGATTTTACGAGGGTGAAATGGCTTGCCAAGAGAAGAGAGAATTGTAAAAAATGGGGAATGCAGATCATTTTGAAGTGGGGCTTAGAAAAATTGGGTGGAAGACTTTGAAATGGGGCTTGAAAAAATTATCATAATTATTATATGACAATAGTCTACGGTAAGAAGGATCCAGCATGAAACCGTAGCAGCCAAAAAAGAACAAAAAAAGTGCAACAAACAGCAGCCAAACTGTTCATAGACTGAAGGATTCAATAGTATACCAATGTACCATTGTAATGTTGATTTGTAAACCTAACATGGTAATGTAGTATTACATTACAACATGCAATTAGAAAATCAGCCAAACGTGACAATGTATTTATAACTACACTAGCCTTTAAAAAGCATAGTTTGTTTTAAAAGTTTAGTTAAAATATTTTTAAAAATATTATAATTAATCTTATAATTAAATTTTTAAAAATAATAATATTAATATATCTGTAATTTATTTCTTTTTTTCTTTAATGGAGCAGTTAAAAGGACACTATTCATTATGATAACTTTAAATCACATATTACTTAATTTTTTTAAATAAAACCTTAATAAATACTTCAGAGGACACGTGTCGTGACCGTAGCATTGTATATAATATATATATATATATATATATATTATATGATATATATATATATATATATTATATAGATATAATAGATAATAGATATATATATAGGTACATATATACATTATTATGTACATGTACATGTACATATTGTTATATAGCTACATGATTATATGTACATATATATGTATATTTGTACATGTATAGGTATCTATCTCTAGGTATATATGTCTATACATAAATACATATATATATATATATATATATATATATTATATATATAATATATATATACGTATAATATATATATATATATATATATATATATATATATATATATATAGTGTTGCTGTAGGCGGGATTCAAACTCAGATCCCTCATAACAATTTTCAGAGACTTTACCAGCTGAGCTAACTGACATTCACCTTGATAAATTTTTTATTAATGGTAGAGAAAAATACTTCAATTTATTAATTTTAAAGTTTTTAAATAAATCATTTTTTCCTTTAGTGGCTAAGTGCCATTCCTGGCTAATTTTGGCATTTTTAAAGCAAATTTAGGAAGTATTATTTTTAATTGTTGGAAATAATTATTACTAATTAGGATTCTTTTAGTGAAATTGTACGAGGTAAAATGTTGATCACCCTTGCATGGTAAGTTCTAATCGTTACCTTGACATACGTAATTTATTATGTATAATCGGGTTAACATCTCAATTGTCCTCTCAGGCCCACAATGAGCAGTTTTTAGTCCAGGTACTACCCAGCCCAAGATATTCCCCCTTTTTTAAAAAAAAAAGAAAATTCACGGCTCTCAAGTTCAGAAATCATGGTTTTCGTTTGCCCTGCTGCTCCGTTCTATCGCTGAATGCTCTGTGCTATTTCGATTTCTTTTGTTTTCAGTAATTATTCAGTAGTAATTATTCAATGGTTGAGTTTGATCTTAGCGTTGCTAATGATATTGAAGATTCATCAAACACGAATTCTTCGTCAGGTTTGATTGTGATTTTTGATCTCTGTTTAGTGTTCGGGTTTGGAACTTGTGTGTTTTAATTTGCATTCTGATGAGGTAATTTCGAGATTTTGCAATTGGATTGCATTCTTTGTTAGATGCTGTGTTCTGAAAATATAATGTAGTTGTTGGTTTGAATATATGGTTGGTTTTTGTGATTTGTTGTTCTGGATGTTTGTTAGAATGTTTGTTTTTTGTTTTGAGCTGTATATGGTATTTGTAATTGTGTTAATACCGGTTAAGATACAAGTTGAACAATGTTTTTTCATTTAATGTTTGAATATACTTCATTCTCTGTAAAATTTAGTTTGTGTAATATGGGAAACAATAGCTCACCATTTTCAGTTATGTGCTCACTAAATATAGTACTTGGCTCACTAAAGAAAAATATTTAGTTCACTAGGATTCAGCTTGTACTGAGCAATCATAAATCGGTTTTGTGGTCACTAAATGTAATAACTATAATTAATTTTGTGCTTAACAAGGAAAACAATAGCTTATTATAATAAGTATAGCTCACTATAAAAAATATGTTGCCTTCTAATACAAAGCAGTTTTTTGCTCACTAAAAAAAAAAAAAAAAAAGTTTGGCTGACTAGCATTTAGCTTGTGCTCACCAATTATGCATTATACCTCGCCACAGAAGTTATATTTGTTTTTATAGATGATACTTTTATTTTTGCTATATACATATCATAAACCGCAGCTCACCATAGTCAATTATGTGCTCACTAAATATCGTTGTTAGCTCACTAAAAAAATATATTTAGCTCATTAGGATTTAACTTGTATGTAGCAATCATAAATCAGTTCTGTGCTCACTAAATGTAATCACTATAATTAATTTTGTGCCTAACATGGAAAACAATAGCTCATTATGATCAGTATAGCTCTCTATTAAAAAAAATATATTGCCTTCTACTATAGAGCAATTTTTTGTTCACTACTTAAAAAAAAAAAAAAAACCTTTGGCTCAGTGAGAGTTAGGTTGTGCTCACCACTTATGCATTATAGCTCACTACAAAAATCATGTTGTTTTTGTAGATGATGCTTCATTTTCGCTATCTAAATTAGATCGTTCTGTTGCTGAGGTGGTCGATGTTGATGGTTATGTTAGAGTTTTGTGTAATCCTGCTCGTGTTTCAAAAGGCAAAGATGTGGCTTCTGATAATGGTAATATTGTTGTTGGTGTGGCTAATTGTGTTGTCATCGATAAGGGGAAATGTATAGATTTTGATGATGAATGTGTTGTTGAAGTAAAGGAAGTTGATGAATCAGAATTGATTGGTAAAAGGGTCAATTCTATAGATGTAATATTTGAGGTATATAATGATAATGCTTTTCGTAAGGGGTTTTCCATAAGATTTGACAAGTTGAGGAGGAGAAAGGATTCACAGGAGGTGTGTTCGAGGGAGTTCTATTACAGCAAACAAGGTGTAAAAGGTGTTAAAAGGTGTCATAGGAAAAAAAGATAGGATATTTACAAAACAGAGTTGTAGGTGCAATTGTAAAGCTAGGGCCATTTTTACATTGAAGCTAATGGGGAATTGGTTTGTAAGAAGCATGACATGATTCATAATGATGACTTGCTTTTGGAAGATGAGGCTCATAAGTTGAGGTCACATAAAAAAGTCGACAAAGCTCATGTTGATTTTTTCTAAAAGATGAGAAGAAATGATATGAAAGTTTCTCATACTTATCGGTTTCTACGAAATAAGGTTGGGGGTTTGCCATTACTCGGGATTAGTGAAAGGGATGCCTACAGTGTTGCAAATGAATTAAAAAGGAATTTAGACAGGGGCGATGCTAATTATTCGTGTGTTTTTTAGAAACTAGATGTGTCAACGAGTAAGATTTTTTTATAAGTTTAAATTAGATAAGGATGATTGTTTGATGAGCTTCTTTTGGAGAGATTCACAAATGAAATCTGACTATTTGTTATTTGGGGATCTCCTTGTATTTGACACAACATATACAACCAACCGTTATGAGATGATATGCGTACCTTTTGTTTGTATGAATCATCATGCGAAGAATGTTATCATCGGATGCAGATTTTTGATGAATGATAAGATTGAGAGCTTTATTTGGTTGTTTGAACCATTTTTGGAAGCTATGGACAATGTGCAGTCGAAAACTATGATGACGGATCAAGAATTTTCTATGGCAAATGCTATTGAAAAGGTCTTCCCTTTGACAAAGCATAGGCTGTGTACCTGACACATCTTGGAGAATTTAAAAAAGAATATTGACCATCTTAGGGTTTTGGATGGATTTATTGACAAGTTTGACCGTGTTTTGATGAGATGTGATGCAGAAGCAGAGTTTAATTTTTGTTGGCATAGGTGAACCCCTCTCTATTACTGTTTATTATGTGCTCACCAACTTATTACTTTCTGGTCACTAACTTGTTACTTTCTGTGCACCAAGATTACATGTGCCTGCTCACTAACTTATGGCTTTCCGCTCACCAAGGTTGTATGTGTCTACTCACTAACTTATGGCTTTCTGCTCACCAAGGTTACATGTTTTTGCTCACTAACTTATTATTTTCTGTTCACTATTTGTTGAAAGAAAAATAGTGTCCAGCCTCTTGCATGGATGTTTTTTCTGATGGCATTTTATTGTCACAAAGAAGTGAGTCTACAAATGTTTCTTTGTCAAATAGAGTCAATACCACTCGTGGTTTGTTTGATTTTTAAAATATATTCTATGATGTTGTTACTGAGTAAAAGGTTAAGGAGAATGACGAGAATGTGAAAAATAAGAATGAGTTCTCTAAGATGTATTTGCCACATGTTAGCTTTTTGCAGCATGCTTCAAAAATCTATACGAACAACTTGTACAATGTGTTTGAGAATGAATACATTAAAGGGAAGAGTTTTTTCAAGATCTTCTTAGCTCAAGTGGAACTCTTTGCAGTATAGAGCATACAAATGTTGTCTATGAGAATCGTTTTTCGAAGAAGTTTAGGTTTGTGGTTAGGTTTAATCTTCCAGACCAAAATATTATTTGTGACTGTAAAAAGTACACTGAGAGTGGTATTCTTTGCTGTCATTATTTGCGTATTTTCAATGTTCATTGTATGCATAAAGTCCCTGATCATTGTATTTTGAAATGATGGACTAGGCTAGTTAGAACCCTCGGGTTGTAGAAGAAGCTCCAAGTGTTAATACAACTGGTGTTCCTGGTTCATATGGAGGGTTTAGATGTATAGGTAGTTTAAGTCATTGTTTCTTTAAAGTGAATCTAATACCCAAGCAAGAAAGCTATGTGAAGAAGCTTTTGCCTAGTTAAAGGTTGATGTTACTGTTATTGTGGGTTCAATTTATATTTCTAACACAGAAGGTGATCATCAGTCTAGTGCTGGTAATAAAATCATTGGTAATCCTAAAGGCATTAGAAGGAAAGGTGAAATGAATGTAAGGAGGAAGAGTACATCGGATAAGATATTAAACATTATAAAATTAAGGAAGGCAAGGTTTTCTTCAAGGAATGGATATCTCAACCTTGGGTTAAATTCTATTCACAATCTCGGTGAATAAGTTGTATTTCTTATACTAATATTTTTTTTAAGTTTACTGACTTTGTTGCTAAGCTCAGTAAAAATATATTGTGTTTTGACTCACTAACAGTGTTAATATGCTCACTAATATAGTATATCTGCTCAATAAAAATATGTATTGGCTCACTACACTATTAGTCATACAGGTTCTACTCACTATATTTATACATTGGCTAACTAAACATATGTATGTCTCACTAAAAATATGTGTTTCCTACTATGGCTTAGGTTATTGTTGCATGTTCATTCTATGACGATGGCATTGTGTACACTTCAATATTTGGATAACTTTGTTATAATAGTTGTAAGTTTATATCATATTAGTAGTCTGGATTAGTTTACGCTATTGCTCACCATAGAATTCTTGGAGCTCACTGGTTTTGCTTGCCACCTGATTGGAATTAAGCATAGTAAAAGGTATGAAATATTCAATAATAAATGATGCATAATAGTACTTCACCACAGTAATAGTTTTTATATGATAGTATTGGATACATTAGTTCTAAAAGCAAGTATAATTAAAGCAAAGTTCATTACTTATGCTGTTGGCACTTGAGGCTCACTTGAATTTTCATGCATTTATGCCTGTTGTTTATCATGGAACACCTTTGCGAGCCTCTTCACTCTATTCTTGTATATATTTTCTTCATTGTTGATGATCTCATACAGTCCCATGCTCTCATTACATCAAGCAGATTCCTGTCCTGTTAAAAAAAAAAAAAAAGAAAACAAAACATTTGTGGTTCTTTACTTAATAAGTGTTATACTTATTTTAAGATATTTTTATAGAGAAAATATTTTTGTAGACTTACTTCATTCTTCTTGAAACCACAATCTCATTTATCTATTTGGCCAAAGTAAGACTCCATGTGCCTCATGCATAATGTTCCACAGTATGTGATATTATCTGTTATTCTACATGACATTCTTATTCACACTGCTTTCATTTGCTTGACAGTTTCATGTGTGGGATAGCCAGCACTGTTCCGAAGAAATCTCCCAAAAAGCTCTTGGTTGTTTATAACCAACATTTTTTTCAGCTCACTAGAATTGTTTAATAGTTCATCAAATATATGTGTTAACTCACTAAGCAACAGTTTGTCCGTCATTTATTTTCAGCACACTAAATATGTATGTTAGCTCACCAAATATGTGTGTTAGCTCACCAAATATGTCAATTCACCAAATACATGTGTTGATTTATTCAAAATTAAATAAATCCGTAAACATTTGAACATATCACTAATAGATGTGTTTTGCCATATGTGGTTTTGTGTGAAGCTGTTTTGTGCATATTGTTCATAATGTCAAGTCTTTCTTCCTTTAATCAAAGTAGAAGATGAAGAAGTGCTTCTTGTGACATACCGGAAAGAATACCTTTAAATTGGAAGACGAATAATATTATATGATGTGGTAGTCTAATACACAATAAAATGCATTAGATTAATGCCTACCAGTTGCAACTGTTTAGCTGATATCCATTTGTCATATCTCTGGAATTCTCTCTCAAGTATTGTTTCAAAATCAATATACCTTGCCTCTTCTGGTTTGGCCGCATTTATCATGGGGTCCAAAGTTAACTGCATTTTTGCATTAGTATCAGTAGGTGTTTGAGTATTTGTATTTGTGAACAGAAATAAGTATATAATTACTATTGCATCAACCGATACAAAAAATCTTTTCGGAGAGCCTTCACTTCTTTTTCTCTTTAATTTGTTGATGATAGCAGCCTAGATATTAATCACATGTGTATCAATATATTCCCTTGGACGCGTGGTTGACAAGTGATATCGATTTGCAACAAGTGTTTCAATGCCAAACAATTCTTCACTGATATAGTATAAACAGGGAAAAAAATGTAAGTTTGTTTCAGCATAACTTAAGTGTTTATAAGTATTTTCTGTCTCGTAATTTTGTATTTAATTTGAAGCAAGGTCCTTTGATTGATGGAATACATAATTAGCAACTATGTTCTCCTGGGCTGATAACTCCCCTATAAACTTTATGATTCTTTCCACAAAGGGAGAGTAGGGGTTCTGTCACTGGTCCTTTTTCTCTCCTTGGTTGATGTCTTGCCTTCTTGATGTGTTCTTCTTCTGCAATACATTATATCAAAGTTGATGATAATATAGCTCACTAAATACATAATTTAGTTCAGTGCTTACTAAAATTTATGTTTTGTTCACTAAAATATTTGTTCTACTGAATAAATGCATAATATGGGTGACTACACACTAGACTATATGTTCTACTCACTAAAATATATGTTTTGCTCACTAAACTATATGTTCTGCTCACTAATATATATGCTCTACTCACTAAGATATGCATTCCTCTCACTAAAATTTATCTTCTACTCACTGAAAATACACACCAGCCCACTAAAAAACGAATAGTATTAACTACTAACAAAATCCTCTTTTGCTTGTTTTTAGAGCCATCTAAAACTAATGTGTGCTCACTAGATGTGTAATTCTAGCTCACTATAATATACAATTGCCATCTATCAACAAGTTGCTCATAACTCACTAAAAAGTATGTTCAGTGAAGAATTGTTTAGTAAGCATAACATAATTTTGAGTGAGTTATGGGGAAGTTGTTGATAGATGGAGATTGTATGTTAAAGTGAGCTAGAATTACATATCTAGTGAGCACACATCAGTTTTAGATGGCTGTAAGAACAAGAAAAAGAGGACTTTGTTGGTAATGAATATTATTCATTCTTTAGTGAGCTGGTGTGCATTTTCAGCAACCAGAAGATAAATTTTAGTGAGCAGAACGTATATCTTAGCGAGCAGAGCATATATATTAGTGAGCAGAGCATATATTTTAGTGAGCAGAACATGTAATTTAGTGTGCAGTGAGCCATATTTTGTATTTAGTTAGCAAAACAAATATTTTAGTGAGTAGAACATATATTTTAGTGAGCAGTGAATCGTATTATGTATTTAGTGAGCTATATTATCATCAACTCTGATACAATATATTGCAGAAGAAGAACACATTAAGAAGGTAAGATATCAACGAAGGAGAGAGAGGACCAATGGCAGAACTCATACTCTCCTTTTGTGGAAAGAATCATAAAGATTACAGGAGACTTGTTAGCCCAAGAGAAGATGGCTGCTAATTATATATTCCATCAATCAGAGGACCTTGATTCAAAGTAAGTACAAAATTACCAGACAAAAAATACTTACAAACACTTAAGTTATACTAAATATAAACTTATATTTTCCCCCTTTTTATACTATATCAGTGAAGAATTGTTTGACATTGAAACACATGTTGCAAATCAATATCACTTGTCAACCATGCGTCCAAGGGAATATATTGATGCACATGTCATCAATGTCTGGGCTGCTATCCTCAACAACTTAGAGAGAAAAAGAAGTGAAGGCTCTCTAAGAAGATTTTTTGCACCGGTTGATGCAATGGTAATTATATACTTATTTCTGTTCATAAATACAAATACTCTAACACCTACTGGTACTAATGCAAAAATGTAGTTAACTTTGGACCCCATGATAAATGCAGCCAAATCAGAAGAGGCAAGGTGTATTGATTTGAAACAATACTTGAGGGAGAATTCCAGAGATATGACAAATGGATATCGGCCAAACAGTTGCAACTGGTAGGCATTAATCTAATACATTTTATTGTGTATTAGACTACCACATCATATAATATTATTCATCTTCCAATTTGAAGGTATTCTTCCTGGTATGTCATAAGAAGCACTTCTTCATCTTCTACTTTGATTAAAGGAATAAAGACTTGACATTATGGATAACATGCACAAAACAGCTTCACATAAAACCACATATGGCAAAACACATCTATTAGTGATATGTTCAAATGTTCATTGATTAATTTAATTTTGAATAAATCAACGCACGTATTTGTTGAGCGGACATATTTGGTGAACTAACACATATATTTGGTGAGCTTACACACATATTTAGCATGCTGAAAATGAATGACAGACAAACTGTTGCGTAGTGAGCTAACACATAGATTGGTGAGCTATTAAATAATTCCAGTGAGCTGAACAAAAATGTTGGAGTTACACAAACAAGAGCTTTTTGGGAGATTTCTTCAGGAAAGTGTTGGCCATCCCAAACATGAAACTATCAAGAAAATGAAAGCAGTGCGAATAAGAATGTCATGAAAAGCAACATATAATGTCACAGACTGTGGAACATTATGCATGAGGCATATGGAGTCTTACTTTGGCCAAACAGATAAATGGGATTGTGGTTTCAAAAAGAATGAAGTAAGTCTACAAAAATATTTTCTCTGTAAAAATATCTTGAAATAAGTATAACACTTATTAATTAAAGAACCACAAATGTTTTGTTTTCTTTTTTTTTTTTTAATTTGTAGGACAAGAATCTGCTTGATGTAATGAGAGCACGATACTATTATGAGATCATCAACAACGACGAAAATATATACAAGAGTCGAGTGAAGAGGGTCGCAAAGGTGTTCTATGATAAACAACAGGCAGAAATGATTGGAAATTCAAGTCAACCTCAAGTGCCAACAGTATAAGTAATGAACTTTGCTTTAGTTATACTCACTTTTAGAACTAATGTACCCAAGACTATCATATGAAGTACTATACTTAATTCCAGTGAGCTAGCAGGCAAAACCAGTGAGCTCTAAAAATTCGATGGCGAGCAACAATGTAAACTAATCCATACCACTAACATGATATAAACTTACAACTATTATTAATAAAGTTATCCAAATATTGAAGTGTACACAATGTCATTGTCATAGAATGAACCTGCAACAATAACCTAAGCCATCACAGGAAACACATATTTTTAGTGACCATATACATATGTTTAGTTAGCAATGTATAAATATAGTGAGTAGAACCTGTATGACTAATAGTATGAGAATTGAAAAATGTAGTTAGCCAATACATATTTGTATTAAGCAGATACACTATATTAGTAAGCATATTAATACTTTTAGTGAGCCAAAACACAGTATATTTTTACTGATCTTAGCAACAAATTCAATAAACTCCAAAAAAATATTAGTATAAGAAATATAACTTATTCATTGGGATTGTGAATAGAATTTAACCTGATGTTGTGATACATCTCCTTCATTCCTTGAAGAAAGCCTTGTCTTCCTTAATCTTACAATGTTCAATATCTTCTCCGATGTACTCTTCCTCCTTGCATTCCTTTCACCTTTATTTCTAAAAGTCTTTGGGTTACTAATGATTTTATTACTAGCACTAAACTGATTATCATTTTCTGTGTAAGAAATATAAAATGAACCCACAACAACACTAACATCAACCTTTAACTGGGCAAAGGTTATTCACATAGCTTTCTCACTTGGGTATTAGATTCACTTGGAAGAAGCAATGACTCAAACTACCTATGCATATGAACCCTCCATATGGAACTAGAAGTACCCACTGCATTAAAACTTAGAGCTCCTTCTACGACCAGGGGGGTCTGGCTAGCCAAGTCCATCGTTTCAAAATATATTGATTAGGGACTCTATGCACACAATAAACATTGAAAATATGCAAGTAGTGGTAGCGAAGAATGCCACTCTCAGTGTACGTTTTACAGTCAAATAATATTTTGGTCTGGAAGATTAAACCTAACCACAAACTCAAACTTCTTCGAAAAAAGATTCTCATAGATAGCATATCTATGCTCCATACTGTAAGGGGTATCACCTGAGCTAAGAAGATCTTGACAACGCTCTTCTCCTTTAAAGTATTCATTCTCAAACACGCACAAGTTGTTCGTATAGATTTTTGAAGAATGTTGTAAAAGGCTAACATGTGGTAAATACATCTTAGAGAACTCATCTTTATTTTTCACATTCTTGTCCTTCTCCTTAACCCTCTACTTAGTAACAATATCACAGAATATATTGTAAAAACCAAACAAACCACAAGTGGCATTGACTCTATTTGACAAAGAAACATTTGTAGACTCACTTCTTGTTGACGATAAAATGCCACCAGAAAAAACATCTTTACAAAAGGATGGACACCATTTTTCTTTCAACCGATATAATCTAACTAAACAAGCATTTTCAGCACTTGATACTCTTCAACCAGCCTAACACACAAAAACAGTGAGCAGAAAGTAATAAGTTAGTGAGCAAAAAACATGTGACCTTGGCAAGCAGAAAGCCATAAGTTAGTGAGCAGGCACATGTAACCTTAGTGAGTAGAAAGCCATAAGTTAGTGAGCAGACACATGTAACATTGGTGAGCAAAAAGTAATAAGTTAGTGAACAGAAAGTAATAAGTTGGTGAGCATATAATAAACAATAACAGAGAGGGGCTTATCTGTGCCAACAAAAATTAGACTCTTCTTCCATATCACATCTCATCAAAACATGCTCAAACTTATCAACAAATCCACCCGAAACCCTAAGATAACTAATATTCTTTTGTGAATTCTCCAAGATGTGCCAAGTACACAACCTATGCTTTAGCAAAGAGAAGACCTTTTCAATAGCATTTGCCATAGAAAATTCTTGGTCCGTCATCATAGTTTTCGGCTTCATATTATCCATAGGTTCCAAAAATGGTTCAAACAACCAAAGCTCTCAATCTTCTTATTCATCAAAAATCTGCATCCGACCATAACATTCTTCGCATGCTGATTCATACGAACAAAGTGTGCGTACATCATCTCATAACAGTTGGTCATATATGTCTTGTCAAATACAAGGAGATTACCAAACAACATAGTCAGATTTCATTTGCGAATATCTCCAAAGGAAGCTCAACAAACAAACATCCTCATCAATTTAAACTTATAAAAATAATCTTGCTCGTTGACACACCTAATTCCTAAAATACACATCAAATGATTGGCATTGCCCCCGTCTAAAGTCCTTTTGACTTCATTTGCAACGCTATTGTAGGCATCCCTTTTTCTAAACCCAAGTAATGAGGAACTCCCATCCTCATTTCCTAGAAGCCGATAAGCATAGGAAACTTTCATACTATTTCTTTTCATCTTTTAGAAAAAATCAACATGAGCTTTCTCGACTTTTTTATGTGACCTCAACTTATGAACCTCATCTTCCAAAAGCAATTCCTGATCATGAATCATGACATGTTTCTTACAAAGCCATTCCCCATTAGCTTCAATGTTAAAAATAGCCCTAGTTTTACAATTGTACATGCAGCTCCATTTTGTAAATGTCTTATCTTTTTTCCCGGGACACCTTTTAACACCTTGTTTTGCTATAATGAAACTCCCTCGAATGCACCTCTTGTGAACCCTCTCTCTTCCTCTACTTGTCACAACTTATGGAAAACCCCTTACAGAAAGCACACTCATTGTATACCTCAAATGCTACATCTATAGAACTTACCCTTTTACCAGTCAGTTCTGATTCATTAGCTTCATTCACTTCAACAACGTATTCATCATCAACATCTACATATTTCTCCTTATCAATAACAACACAATTAGACACATCAGCAATAATATTACCATTATTAAAAGCCACATATTTGCATTTTGCAACACCAGTAGGATTACACAAAACTCTAACATAATCATCAACAGCAACAACCTCAGCAACAGAATGATCTAATTTAGATAGCAAAAATGAAGTATCATATGCAAAAACAACATGATTTTTGTGGTAAGCTATAATGCATAATTGATGAGCACAAGCTAAATCCTAGTGAGGAAAACATTTTTTTAGTGAGCAAAAAACTCCTTTGTAGTAGAATGTAACATATTTTGTTTATAGTGAGCCATACTAATTGTAGTGGACTACTGTTTTCCTTGTTAGGTACAAAATTGATTATAGTGATTACATTTAGTGAGCACATAATTGATTTATGATTGCTGAGTATAAGCTGAGTCCTAGTGAGCTAAAAACTATATTTAGTGAGCATATAACTGATTATGGTGAGCTATTGTTTATCATATGTACATAGCAAAAATAAAAGTATCATCTCCAAAAACAAATATGATTTTTGTGGTGAGCTATAATGCATAATTGTTGAGCCCAAACTAAATCCTAGTGAGCCAAACATTTTTTTTTAGCGAGTAAAAAACTACTCTATAGTAGACGGCAACGTATTTTTTAATAGTGTGCAATACTGACTATAGGCAGCTATTATTTTTCCAGTTAGGAACAAAATTGATTATAGTGATTACATTTAATGAGCACAGAACCGATTTATAATTGCTGAGCAAAAGCTGAATCCTAGTAAACTAAATTTATTGCTTTAGTCAGCCAACTATTGTATTTGGTGAGCACATGGCTGATAATGGTGAGCTATTGTTTCTCATATTAATAAATTAAAATTGACAGAGAATGAATATTCAAACATTAAACGAAAAAACATTGTTCAACTTGTATTTTAACCAGTATTAACGCAATTACAAATATCATATACAACTCAAAATTTAAAAAAAAAATATTCTAGCAAATATCCAGAATAACAAATCGCAAAAACCAACTATATATTCAAACCAACAACTGCATTATATTTTCAGAACGCAACATGATAACGATAAATGCAATCCAATTGGGAAAACTCAAAATTAACTCATAAATTAAAATACACAAGTTCCAAACCTGAACACAAAAACAGAGATTGAAAATCATGATCAAACCTAACGAAGAATTTGCGTTTGATGAATCTTCAACATCAAGAGCGACATTAAAATCAAACACAGCTATTGAATAATTGCTGAAAACTAAAGGAATCCAATCAGCACATAGCACTCAGCAATGGAACGGAGCAGCAGGGCGAATGAAAACCGCGATTTCTAAACTTGAGAACCGCGAATTTCCTTTTTTTAAAAAAAAGCGAGATATGTTAGGCTGGGTAGTTGCCTGGACAAAAAAACCGCTCATTGTGGGCCCAGGTGCACAATTGAAATGTCCACCTAGTTGTGCATAATAAATTGTGCAAAAATGACGGTAATGTAGAGCTTGAGAGGGAAGATTTGTTTGAGTTCCACCTATCCCCTATGACAAAACAAGGTGAACACAAATCACCTCTCTTTCTCGATCCCCCTATAATGAGAATTTTCTAAATTTGTCATTGGTATGCTCAACGATACACTATAACTTTTCAATTTGCCTTTTCCCCATGTTAAAATTAAATTGAAGGCATAAAAGCTAATGGAGGACGAACATCTGAGGTCCCATTGCTAACGCAAAAAATTTAACTAGCAAACTACGTAATAATCTATCAATCAATATGTATCTTCAACATTAATTTTATTTAATCACATTAAAGAGTACCGCATACAACATTCAAATTTGAATGTCAAAGGAGCGTTATTTTACAAATATCAAGGATCTTTGCAACTTGCCCATAACACCAAATGGATCAAATTTTGGTGACCTTGAATTTTTTGTATGGATAATAGGAGAAGTAACTAACAAGGATTGGACATTGAATTGTATCCCTCTTTCCCTTGATCCACTAACTCCCTTTTCTACATAGCATGCACAAGGCTCAAAATAGATTGACCAATTCATCATTATTAAAAAAATAAATAAATAAGATAAAATCCCACATTTTAGCGGGTCACAGAAATCTAGATATATGACTTCAATCAGTATGACAAAGTACTCTGTCCTGCTCATCTTATCCCTCTTCAAAGACCACGTGAAAGAAAAGCAAACTGATCCATTAGATTATATATGCTAAGTTTGGTCCCCTCGAAGCGAGGGGCGTTCGCGCACTTGGCTAGGGCGTTGTTCTCATGTACTTGAGGTGTCCTGAGGTTGAGAGTTCGAGCCTCTCTCACCCCATTTCTCTGTACCCTTTTTAGTGACGACGTGCAATCGCTACATACTGCATAATTACATTGTGTTCTAATGACCAAACATTAATCTACGAAAGAAAGAGATTTAAAGGGTTCTAATAGAGTCAATCTTATATGCAACGTAAACAAATATATAAACTTTTAAATCAATACAAGCATAATTTATAAATTTAAAAATTATTTTATTAATTTCTAAGGCCATTGATACATAGCCAAATCGATTTGTGAGATTATTCATGTTCTTTAGAATGGGATTACAAATACAATTTTCAATTTTAAAATTAAATACGAAAAGAAATTTGACAAATTTTTTTTACCAACAAAAAAGTTATGTCACACCATGAAAATTTCCCAAGTTGGGGAGATATGTATATTCAGTAAGCGTTCAAAGCCTAAGGCCACTTTGCAAGAACGGTTTCTAGACAGCTAACCTTAGCCATGTCATCCATATAGAACTTTTCCTAGTCAATATATATATATATATATATATATATATATATATATATATATATATAATATATATATATACATATATATATAATATGTATATATATATATAGATATATATATCATATATATATATATATATCTATATATATAATATATATATATATATATATATATATATATACACACATATATATACATATATACACATATATACATATACTATATATATATAATATATACATATATATAATATATATATATATATATATATATATATATATATATATATTTATATATATACACATATGCATATATATATACATATATATATTATATAAATATATATATATATATAATATATATATATATATCATATATATATATATATATATGTGTGTGTGTGTGTGTGTGTGTGTGTGTGTGTGTGTGTGTCTATATATCGTCAAAGAGTTGAAGGCAGAAAATCAATCCTATCTTTTCCAAAAGAAAATTATTTTTCTTCATTGGAGGGAAAATCTATTTTCTTTGGGAAATAGTTTTTCATCATTTATTGTACCAAACAACGGAAAATTTGAAAACCATGTTCTCGAAAACCATTTTCTGGGGAAATCATTTTCCCTCCAACCAAGCACTACCTTAATATGGATATGCATTTAAGTAAATTCAGTTATTTTCAAAAAATTCTAAGAAGTTTTGGTCCAATTTGAAATAATGTTTACATCATGTGGAGAGCTTGTTCTTATTCGATGAAACAAAGGTCCAAAAAATTCATGGTCTAATAATCTTCTAATCCATGTCTATGTGGAATCCTTAGTCCTAAGCTGAAGTAATGTACTATAAGAATAAGTAGAATGTTGTTTAGTTTGCTAAGTAGATTCAACCTTGTTACTGTTTTCTCGAATTTAGTTAATGGTTGGCTCATCCTTGTTGAAAGAATTGATACATCACTACTTTGAAAAGCCAACTTCATTTTGGGGACATTTTATGAAAGGCATGAGATATTATCACTTGAAGGGTGACATATAGAAGGGTCTTGTTGGACATCATGTAAGAATAAGTGGTAAAAGACTTTCTATTCCAATTAAGGACAGTGATCCACTTCTCTAGAAGTGGATAATTTTATGGATACTTGATAGTGTCATTTTTGGATGAAATCACAGTCTTCATAGGTTGCCTTCTTTGCCTTAAAACTGGTTGGTATTAAAACCGGCTATGGACATATCACTTCTGTTTAGGATTGACATTTTAAGTAGTCAAAGGCATCACGTAATTTAGTGGTGAAGTTATAGTTTCATACTTGATGTTATTATCAAATTATACGTGGCTTTGGGATATGAAGTAGATTTTAGTGCAAGTCCTCGATGCAGTTTATCCTTCCTAAAAGCTACTAGGTAGAGGAAGTACCTATTCATTACTATTGTGAAAGCTATTGAACATTGTTGGAGGAAGAAAATTACAGAGAAGAGAAATGCTAATCCATTGCATTCAAAAGAAAACTATCTGAAAGATTAATGTCCTCATTTTTATACATCCATGTGGGTTAGCTCTGGTAGTCGAGAAAGAAACAACTAATTCCCTGATTTATAGCAATGTGCTAACTAACTACTAACTAACTGTTAGCTAACTCCTTAACATCCCCCCCTCAAGGCGAAATTAGAGGAGAATCTAACAATCCAAGCCTTGAAGAAAGATAATGATGCTGAGACTCACCCAGGGGCTTGGTCATGATGTCGGCCAGTTGTTCCTGGGAGGAGACGTGGACTGTCTGCAAAAAGCCTTCCAAAACTTTATCTCTGGTGTAATGACAATCAATGTTAAGGTGCTTAGTACGCTCATGGAAGACGGGGTTTGCTGCTATATGTTGTGCTGCTCGGTTGTCACAATGCATAAGGATAGGTAACTGGATGGCCAAATGAAGATCATGCAGTAAGTGGGAAATCCACTCAAGCTCAGAAGTTATGGCTGACATTGCGCGATACTCGGCCTCTGCACTAGACTTAGCAACTGTCTCTTGCTTCTTGGTTTTCCAAGAAACTAAGGAACCTCCTAAGAACACACAATATCCAGTTAGGGACCTAGAGCTCATTCTGCAACTCCCCTAATCAGCATCACTATAAGCATAGAGCTATAGATCATTGTGTGAGGGATAAAACAGGCCTTTGTTGGGAGTACCCTTTAGGTATCGCAGAACATGTAAGGCAGCCTGGTAATGCGAGTCAGTAGACTGCTGCAAAAACTGACTCAAGTGTTGGACAGCATAGGATATGTCTAGTCTTGTGAGGGTCAGATATAATAATCTCCAATAACCCTTCTATAGGGTTCAGGATTGGCCAGCATATTACCTGTACTAGAGGTCAACTGGAGGCCCTTTGGAAGTGGAAATTTTACAGGTTTGGCTCCTGTCAAGCCAGCATCGAGTAATATGTCCAGTACATATTTTCTCTGATTCAGAAAAGTGCTAATGTTGGATCTGGAGATCTCTATGCCAAGGAAATATCGTGCCAAGCCAAGATCTTTGATTGTGAATGTCTGATGTAAATCTCGTTTAAGTTGGGTGATACCCAATACATCATCACTTGTAATGAGCAAATCATCTACATACACCAAGATGCAAATCATCAAACCCATTTTGTCTCTGGAAAACAGAGAGTAATCACTTTTAGACTGCACAAAGCCCTGAGACTGTAAGAACTTTGTGAGTTCCAGATTCCATTGCCTGGATGCCTGCTTCAGGCCATAAAGAGAGCATTGCAACTTACAAACCTGCCCTGGCTTGGCCTTGCTGTATCCTTCAGGGGGAGTCATATACACTTCCTCATCAATGTAACCATGCAGGAATGCATTGTTAATGTCCAACTGATGGAGAGGCCAGAGTTTGGCAGTGGCCATTGCTATGAAAACTCTAACAGTAGTAAGCTTAGCAACAGGTGAAAAAGTCTACTTGTAGTCTTTATCCTTAACTTATTTAAAGTCTCGAATAACTAGTTGAGCTTTAAGCCTCTCAACTGTCCCATCTGGCTTGTACTTGGTCTTATAGACCCACTTGGAGGTAAGAGCTTTCTTCCCAGGAGGAAGAGAGGTTAGGGTCCAAGTATGATTCTGTTCCAATGCCTGAAGCTCATGATGCATGGCTTCTTCCCATTCAGGGTACTGTTTGGCCTGAGAATAATATTTAGGTTCTGGTTTATGTAACACATTAACCAATGAAGCCACATAACCTGAGGACAAGTGTGCCAGATGGGAATGAAGAAACAGAGGGTAAGAAGTACTGGTATGGAAGCTGTGAGACTGGGATGTGGTGGGTTGACCAGCAGCCTTGTTGGTGGTGTGTGGACAGATATAGTCCTTTAACCAAGCAGGTGGAGCTTTAGCTCTTGTGGACTTTCTGGAGGGTGCTGCAGTCCCTTTTAACTGAGTAAGTATAGGAAAGTCAAAAGTGGTGAGTTGGTCATCTGAAGGAAGTGGTGAAGAAGAAGGAGAGGACCGATGGATTGCAGGAGTAGGAAAATGATCATTTGAGATAAATGGGGAAGAAGAAGGAGAAAGGATAACACCATTGTAAATTGGTGAAGACTGGTTATAAGTGGAAGTAAGAGGAGGAATAGGCTGGTGGATTACGTCCAGAGATAGGGAATTGTCAGGTGCATCATCTTATGAAGAACCAGGAATGATAGAAGGAAATAAGAAAGATGGAATTGGATCCTCATTGTCCTGAACAGGTGTACCAGAGTGAGCTGTGCCAATCTTAAAGGGAAAAATGGTTTCCTTGAACAAAACATCTCTGTTATAGAAAATTTTTTTGGTTTGCAAATCATAAAGCTTGTATCCTTTATAACCAAAAGTGTAACCCAGTAAAATACACTTGTGAGCCCTGGGTTCAAATTTGTCCTGTTCCCCTACATTTGCTGCATAACAAAGGCATCCTATGGTTCTTAAGGCAGAGTAATTAGGGGGTTGATTGTAGAGTATTTCAAAGGGGCTTTTCCAGTTTATATTGGCCATGGGTAATCGATTAATAATGTGGGTTGCAGACAAGATGCACTCACTCCAAAAGACTTTGGGTAGCCCTGCATGAAACCTAAGTGCCCTGGCAGTGTCAAGTAAGTGTCTATGCTTTCTCTCGGCAACTCCATTTTGTTGAGGAGTTTTAACAATAGACTTTTGATGTAAGACACCCTTGGATGCAAAAAATTCCAAACAAGCACTTTGAATAAATTCAGACCCATTGTCTGACCTGACCATGAGCAGGTTAGTTTTAAATTGATTTGCAATCATGTAATAGAACTGTTTAATGGCAGAAAACACTTGTGTTTTGGCTTGTAGCATGTGTGTCCAAGTGCATCTACTAAAGTCATCTACAATGGTAAGAAAAAATTTGGCCCCAGTTACACTGGTTACCCTGTAAGGACCCCATAAATCCATATGAATAAGCTGAAAAGGGCAGTAGTAGTAATGGTACTTTTATTGAATGGCAGTCTGTGAAATTTAGCAAGTACACATGTTTCATAAAAGTAATCATCAGACAACAAAGGTTTACATTCTGCAATGTGTTGCATTTTGGAAAAGGAGGTGTGACCCAATCTAGCATGTAAAATGTCTAAATCATGAGATTTGCATGCTGAATTATTACAAATGGAAGAATCTTAATTCTTTGAACTTGAGGAACTGTAAGACACATCAGAAATAATGGCTCCTATGTGAGAAGCTCCTGCTGGAGAGTGTGAAGACTCAAGAGTGTAAAGACCACCTGCTTTTCTACCAACAGCTATAAGCAACCTAGTTAAAAGGTCCTGAAATACACAGTGAGTTGGGTAAAAAATGGTGCAGCAAGCATTGTCATTTAGGAATTTTGCTACTGAAAGCAGGTTATATTTGAAATCTGGCACAAATAGGACATTATGTAGGGTCAAGGTGGATGAAAGCTGTATATCTCCTACAAGAGTGACAGGTTTAAGGGTACCATCAGGTAAGGTGATTTTAATAGAAGTAGGCAGAGGGGTGGTTTTGGAAAATAGCTTGGAATCATAAGTCATGTGGTCACTGGCACTAGTGTCAATAATCCAGGACCCTGAAATAGTATTCAACACAGCACAACTAGTGAGAGAGTGAGAATCATTGGATGTTATACCTGCAAAATGGGCAAAGGCATTGCGGTCTGTGGGCTGCATGTAAAATCCAGTTTGGCCCTTGACCAACTTCATCATTTCCTGGGCTAGGGCTTGTATAAGGGTGGAATCAATCTTGTGATTAGGAGATGTTGTGTTGGCTTCTTGATCAAGAGGAGTGTCATGGCTATTTTCAGAACTGACCATGTGTGCTGTGACCCTAAACCCTTTCTTTGGCCTGGAATTGTCCTTTGGCCCTTGGTACCAGTCAGGATATCCAATAAGTTTGAAGCACTGATCAGCTGTGTGTCCTGACCTCTGACAATGATCACAGTATCTATTTCCTTTGGCTTTCTTGAAATCTCTCCTTCCTCTTGAACTGGGTGCACCCCTTGCAGTAAAGGCATTATTCATGGATTCTAACTCCTCAAATGAGTTAGAACCAGCCCTTATGACATTAGCTGCAACTTCTCTATGTCTCATCATATTGCCAGTCACATTTCTCTGAGTCTCAACCCTTTGAACCATGGAATACGCTCTATTGACAGTAGGTAGGGGATCCAGTAACAATATTTGACCTCTAATGGCCTCATAGTTCTCATTCAAGTGCATTAAAAAATGCATCAATCTCTGCCTCTCTGCTGGTTCTAGAGTTTTCTTAATTGCCTTGCAAGTGTCTGCACATACACAAACAGGTATCTCTGAAACATCATCCAGTTCATCCCATAACCTTTTCAGTTTGGTATAATACACAGCCACAGAATCATTCCCTTGGTACAGCTCCGAGATATCTTTTTCAAGTTGATAGAGTAAAGGTCCATTACTCTGACCAAACCGTTCAGTGAGTTCACTCCAGAGTTGAGAGGTAGAATTAACATACAAGAAGGCCTTAGCTAGATCATTGACCATAGAGTTTAATAGCCAACTAACCACCATGTTATCACATCTAATCCATTGATTATAGTGATGTGAATTTACCTCAGGTCGAACACAGGTTCCATCGATGAAACCAAGCTTAGTTTTGGTCCTTAATGCGATCTTCACAGCACGACTTCATTTCTGAAAATTAGAGCCATTCAGTTTCACAGTAATAAGTTGCATCCCTGGGAAGTCAGAACTCGACAAGTGGAGTGGATCATTGTTATAGTTTTCATGGTTTCTCCTTATCTCAGGATCATTTGTCTGCGAATTTTCAACAGAATCCATCACCAGACTCTGTAAATTTGTCGTATTGAATCAGATAACAATTGTTGAACCAATCTTGAGGTAAGCTGGATCAATTGTGAAGCAAGACAATTGATCGAAAGGGAAAAAAATGTGTTTGATTGATGAAGGCTTGATCAATTGATGATGCAAATCAACTGATCGAAGAGAACAAAGAGAATGATTGGTTCAAGATCCGAATCGTAACCATTGCTCTGATATCATGTGAAAGCTATTGAACATTCTTGGAGGAAGAAAATTACAGAGAAGAGAAATGCTAATCCATTGCATTCAAAAGAAAACTATCTGAAAGATTAATGTCCTCAGTTTTATACATCCATGTGGGTTAGCTCTGGTAGTCGAGAAGGAAACAACTAATTCCTTGATTTGTAGCAATGTGCTAACTAACTGCTAACTAACTCTTAGCTAACTCCTTAACAACTATGGATTATTATACTTAATGGGTAGAGGTAGAAGCCTACATCACTTCTAGTGAAGTTAGGAAATTCAGATGAAATAACATCATCAATTAGTTAAGGAATCCTAGCCTAATGGTCTTAAATAATGAGGGAAAGTTTGACATGGACAAGATTATAAACTATTTGCAAAAATACAGCTGCCAATCTTGGTTCAGCAACATGGCCCACTTGTAAACTAATGGGCATGCTAAGGTTGTAAATAAAGTCATTTTGAATGCATTGAAGAAAAAACTAGACGATGCTTATTAAAGGAAAGTGGCAGACAAGTTACAAGAAATCCTGTGGTCCACACGAACCACTAAGAATGTTGCAATCGGGGAGGCACTATTCTTCATGGTTTAGGTTAGAAGTAGTTCTCTTCATTGAAATGGCTCTTTACACTCATAGACTTGATGCATTCCAAGAGGAATTGAACAATTTGGTACTTAAGAAGGCTGAAAGTCAAAATGGTGCTGGCGTCCAACCATAGAGTTAAAAAGCAACCCTCAAAATTGGGAGCCTGTTTTTAACGAAGACAACACATAGAACAAAAACTAACGAGCACCAAAACTCACGAAAGCTGGAAAAGCACCTATGCCACACATGATAGGTCCATACTAGCATTAACAAAGCCATCACACTCCAAGGAATTGACATCCTAGTAACGTGGTATGACAACAGCTTTAGGAAGTATGTCATTTAGTGACAATATCTAAGCTATTTTTTTATCTTGCCTTTTATTCTATGAATCAAGAAGTATTATAAGAGTACCCTTTGTAAGGACTTTAACAATGAATACTATTTATCATCTAATCGACAAATTTGTTTTCTTGTTTGCTTTCAAGTTAGGGACATGGATAGGTATAAGTAGACATCTAAAGGACACGACATTATAAAAAACATTTGAAAAGTCGATAACAAATAAGGCAAAATAATAAAGTATGAGAACGATAAGAAAATAAGCAAATGCTAGACAATTAGTGAGTGCAAACAAAAGTTCTCTTATGGCCACACCCGGCCAAGCAAAATATCCCCAAAAAAACATTCTACTTATCGTAATTGCCCATATTGCCTTTATCATCCTTATCATCGCCGCCATCTGAGCTGCCATCTTAGCTGTCTCCACCATCTTAGTTATCAATGTGCTCTAGCAGTATGGGGATAAGAAAGCAACCACGGATCATGTTATGACCATGATTTTTAAATTAGACTCCATGTCAAAAGGGTCCTGGATGCTAGGCACGACACTATGCTGGTCTTTGATGTACTTAACCTAAGCCTCATGGTAAATTGATCTGTCCTTGAAATCTAAAGACATGGCCAGCATGAGCTCCCAAAAGAACTAGCTTTGATTCTCAACCCTTAGGCTATAGCCTCGTTGTTCGGCATCAATGATGTCCTCATACTCCTAAGGCTCCTCCCTTTTCAGGTCATTACAGCTATCATGGCATTTCGAACATACCTTCTTAACCTCCTTCTGCTCCTTCTTGAGCTTAGATATTTTCTCTCCAAGTACAAGATGAGTGAGAAACCCTAAGTGCCCGGAGGGTGTGAATAAGGGCATGTGAATAAAGGAGAGAAAAAAATAAGGGATCATGGCGCCACACGGTAGAGAGCCAATGAAAAAAGCGGAATGGGATCACCTTAGCCACAACATCTTTACTCTTTGGTTGCTAAAGGACTATCAGGCACCTGGGATAGATAAATGTCCCAGGATTTAGTGAGTTTCTCCACCAAATCTGATTTAATATGCAAGTTGGCTGGTCCAAACGAGATAACAATTCGTATTCTTTCTAAAGAAGCCGTCATGACCTTATGATAGGTAATATAACGACTTCTGAAGGAGCAGCTATAGCCATCAACCTCTAGATTGTCCTATGATTTAGAAAGTCCTTTAAGAGCGAGAGGTCCTATATTGGTGTTAAACCTTTCACAGAGCCTTCTCAGCCAGCTCTTGCCAGGGTGACTAGTGACCTCCCTTGGCTTCATTCAAGACGGACTAGTCAGAATCTTGACGTTGGCCACTGGGGAACGTCTGGCCCTCTTCGACCCTTGTAACTACGAGAGTAGAAAGATTAAGTAACGAGGTAGTAAACTTGAAAATGGGAAACTAAGGGAGTTTTTGCGCCTTACCTTAGAAGCCTGAATAAGGGTACAATGACAACGAGTGTCTTCTACTTCTTCAACCTTCCCTTCTTCAAGCTCCTCTAGATTCTTATCCCTGGCTTCTTCTTTCGACAGCAGACGTCGAGCCTCTTTTGCCCAAAAAAACAAGGAGTCAAGTCAACTTAAAAAGGTAAGTAAGGTACGTGAGTAGTGAAGTACCCTTTGGGAACCCCTTGATCTAAACCATTCCAACAGCCATTAAAAAGTAGTTATTCTCAAAGTAAGATAGCTTAGGAGCTAGTTGTAAAGCTCCTTTTCATGGGTCTTCACTTTTCTCTTTTTCTCTAGCTCATTTAATTTCCATTCCCTTTTTCCTATGCCCCGGCGGCCTTAGGCCGCTGGCCCTCAAAATGCCGAACATAATATTGGAAACAACGCGCCTCCTTTTTTCTCCTTTGGCTTGGCACCGTGTATAGCTTTTGCACGGGTTTAGGTCATTCTAAATTAGGATATTTAAGGGCTCGCACTTGTTCTTTATGAAGAATAAGTCATACTTCCAATTATAAACTCTAAACGTTTTCTTAATGGTAGTCATAAAGCTAGTTCTATTATTGAAGTGGTACCAACCATTCTCCCCTACTTTATCTGCCCCGCCCTCTATGAGGAATGGGCTTGAGCCAAAGCCTAGGCAGTAATAAGTGAAAATTCACCAGCATATGTCATGCTAAGAGGGTGACATTATTTGAACAATGATAAGCTTATAGTCATTGCATATTTTTTAATAAGTCCACGAAGGAGAAAGCACACCCCATAATCCAGGGTGCTTTTGTATAAGACAATACAACCCAGGGGCGACATCTTCAAGACGTTATCTAGCCTAAGCATAATAATTGGAGGCTTGTATGGCATAATACATCTTAGACAATAACCTTGAGTTGAAGCGGTCTATAACTTTACGATTAATGAAGTGAAAGCTCGACACATCATCAGGGTCAATCCATGTAGGGACTCCCTACTTATCCTCTTAGCTTCTATTGGCGCTAGCCTTTCCAGCTTGGTAGCTAGCCAAACCCTTATTTTCCTCCCCTTTCTATGTAAGGTCTACAGAGTTCGAGACCACAGTTTGTGAGGAAGAAACATGACCCTAGTCATACAAAGCTCCTCAAAATATTGCAAAGGATGACAAGCAACTAGGACTTCCTAGGGATACAAAAATTCTCTATTGATACTCAGTATGCTAGGCCTAAAAGAACACCCATAACTAGACCATGAGCTAGGGGATATTAAGATAGTGGGGATAGTCTTAGGCTCCCTGTATGTGTTTTTATGAGGGAATGATGTTGCATCCAACTCATTTTTTTTAGCCAAGATGTTGTGAAATACAAGGTACTGCCCTCGTATGACTGTCAGTCATACACCTTTGGAAGGCCTGTTAAATGAAGAATTAGAGCATAGGGATGGAATAACAATTTATTCTAATAGTACAACAAGAAAATTAGAGGAGAAGCTAGTACACATGAGGCTGAAGATCCAGATAGGATGCTTTGGAGATTTGTAGATGCCTTTGAAGACTTGAATATTCAAAGGACTTTAAAAATTCAAAGGAAAGCCCAAAAAATGCTCTCAACAATTGCTAAAACTCCCTAAATAGAATACCCAAGGCAAATTTCTCTAGGTCAGGAAAACTTTGTGAAAAATAAGTAGGGGAATGAGGCCAATTCTCCCATTTTATAAAGTAATAGCAGAGAGTAGAGCTGACCCTTGTCCTAGAAAAGGGCTAATGGGCATGAAACTGGCCATGTGGTAGCTATAGAAACCTACTCCCTTGAACGCATAAAATAGCATGGTAACTATGAATCATCTGCTTGATACCTTTAGGCCAAAGGGCTAAGGATTCATCAAGGCATGACCCCATATGACATTCATCTTCCACCTTTAGCCCTGTAGGGCATGAACCTATGGGTTGTTCACCTTAGACCTTTAACTCCTAAGGGCTAAAGGCTCCATAGGGCACATCACCCATGCCCTGTCAACCTCACACCCTTAGCTCCAAGAACTAAGGGATTTATAGGCACAATACCCACATGTCGTCCTCGACACACCTGTAGTCCTAGGGGCTAAGGGCCTGTAAACATAATGTCCATATGTTGTCTGCTTCCAACCTTTAGACCCAAGGACTGAGGGCTTTGTAGGGTGTGACATGTATGTGTTGTCCCCTACTCTTCATTAGCCATTAGGGCTAAGGACTCAACATGGCTCAGTGGTTATTTGCTGGCCGCCTTGACCCTATACCCAAAAGGGCTGAGGGCTTCGTAGGGCATGACACCTATGTGTTGTTTGTGAATGTTGCTATTGTTATCTTATTCCTTTCATAATTTTTTCAGAAGGTTTTATGTATATGTGTATATGTGTGTGTGTATGTGTGTGCATACATAAATACATACCTACATACATATGTAGAAGGGGTGACTCCTATAGGATGAGCTTCTCCATAGGATGAGTGACATGATGCAATAGTAGCTCTTAGATCTAGACTAACGGACAAGATTTAATGAACGTCACATGACCTGATAAAAACTTCCCCCTCTTTTTCTCCCTTTCCCTCTTCCTTAGGTTTTGGCTATGCCTCCTTTGCTCTGGGTTTTTGCTTTCCTTCTCGATTTCTATTTGTTCTCTTATCTTGCTTAGAATTGTTGCTTACAATTGCATTCGTCGGTGTTATTTCAAGCTTTTCATCAAGGTTTTTTGTTCACAGCTTGTTATTAGAGAATGTATTGTTGGCAATTCGTGTTCACAGGTTGTTCTTTCTAATTTACTGTGATTTCTTCGAGTTTGGAGTTTTCGTCAGGTTTAACATGATATTTAATTGAATCACTATATTTTGTTTCATTTTCAGGGGTAAATTGTCGTATTAATCAAGATTTCGAGCTTATAGCTAAGTTTGTTGCAATTTTTGCCTTTATTTACTGAATTTGATCTAATAGCAAGTGTTGTATGTGTACTTTTTATGCAGATCTAGACCTAGAATTTCTGCTTTTGTTGACTTTGATTTTGCGGATTTCACACATTGTCCTATTTTTAAGTTTTGCTGAAACTGATTTTATAATTAGTGATCAATAGAAATATAAGTAGTTATCAATAGGCGTAATTATAGCGTTCATCTAAATATATGTGCAGTTTTGCATCATTATCGTTATTCAGCCCTTCTCTATTTGGTGATCAATAGAAGCATAATCTATGATTGATAGGCATGAGGCTAGTGACCTCTTTGTTCAATCTTTTACTCCTATCTGTGCTGCAATGCAAATTCAGTGGTTGCAATTGCTTTAGAATTTATTCATTGACTTTTTTGTAATTAATAGATTTGTTATCAGTGATCGCTTGTGATAGGATTATGGATTGCTTGTGATAAGATTAGTGATCTGTTAATGGAAATTTCTTGTGCAGCTTAGCTTTTGTATTGTTAGTGATCAACGGACATGTTATTAGTGACTAATAAACTTGTAAATGTATTTAAAAATATGTAACTTTTTTGCAATTGTTGTTAGAAATTATTATTTCTGTTGTTGGTGATCAATAGACGTATTATTAGCGATCAGTAGATTTCTATTAGTGATCGTTTGTTATAAGATTGATGATATCTTAAATAAATGTTTAGTTTTTCTGTAATTGCT
>JAKOGI010001698.1:126413-158913 GCA_029747015.1 Carnegiea gigantea | reverse complement strand
ACATTTTTTTTCAAGAAATAAATAAAAAAATAAAACATATTGACTCACCTTGACCTTTGAAATTCCTGTTTGATCTTTAACTTTAGCTTTAGCTTCAACACTTTTGTTGTAGCATTCCTCTTTATTAATTTCTCCCTCCTCATAACTTACTATGGTCTTATCCAAGAAATCCTCAAGATAACCTCTACCAAATCCCAGCTTCAAATTCCTATCCTGCCCCTGATTTTACTTCATCATTTGTCCATCCTCTTAACATCGAGAATTAATAGGGCACCGACCTTAGTTTGAAGACCATGTGATCAAGGTAACACAACTGCAAAAATCAGAAACAGATTAAGAGGAAGAAAATTGAAGCCATATTATAAAATGAAAGCTAAGCAAAAGAAAAGAAAATAAAGGCATTGACTTAATCACTCATTGGACACTAATGATCACTAATTTGGTAAACTTAATAAAGTTGGAATATTTTCTTTGGATCACTAATTTTTGTGATACTGATCATTAAACAGGCAGATAGTGATTACCAAATAGACAATCTACACAGTGATAGAATTGGGTATGTAAGTTAGTGATTACTTAAACCTTGTTTATAATAATTTGGTAGTAATCAGTAGACAAACTAGTGATTGTTATTGTAACAATCACTTATCAGCAAATATTCCAGCATATTAAACCTAATAGATTAGTGATAATCATATGACAAATTACTGATCACTAATTAAACACATATGGTGATCATTAATTTTGGATGTTATTCACAATGTTCAAATGCAATATAGAATGTATGCATGATAAGGGTGGCGTCACAGCTGAAATGCAAGGAGCATCCCATCGATGATCATTAGTTTTCTAATAATAATAATCAACTCTTCTAGAAATGATCACTAACTCATAGTTTCATACTGCATAGTGCCAACTTTAATAACTATCAGTCATATGTAATTGGGGAAAGGATTGAACGTACCATTAGGAAAAGGATTGGCCATCTGAAAAACTGTGATGCCTTCTTTTTCTAGTCATTAATTGATAAAGCAAGCAATCTTATCATGTATTGCACCCAATTCAATTGTTTCACTTTGCCTAAATCTACTAACGCAGTCAGTGTGTCATAATTTACTTATCCTTTTTGGTTCCCATGGAGACATGTAGACACCATGAACGTTACAAAATTTCTTCTAAAGTCCTCGCCTCATCTACTTGACTCTGCATCATTTCAATCAACTGCCCATATTTAGGGGCACTTTAGGATGCTTGCGAACTCAACAGTCCAGGATGCTTGTGAACTCAACGCTCGCATTCCTTTCGTTTTTAGTCTCAATTACCTCAAGGGGGCCTTTAGGAACACCTAATGTCATATGTACATCATGCTTGGCCACCTTCATCCTGTCATGGGCAAGTGGCAGGGAGTAAGAGCAGTTGTTGATGTTGTGCACCAACCATAGTACTAGCTTTTTTGGGATCATGTTAGCTTGTAAAAGTAAGAAGCCTTCGAAATCAATTTCTTTGATGACTTCCATTTGCTTATCATTCAGATTTTCAATCAGTTGTCGCAACCCTTAGGCGACATCTGGTTGTTAAACTCTTTGACCTTCGTGTGTCTAATTTTCGGCTTCTTTAACATCTTACACTCAACATTTCCCGACCTCCCAACCCTTCCTCTTTCTTGTTCATCATTTCCACATCACCCACGTCCACATGTATTTCTGCCTCCCTTGCACATCACGTTGAGTGTGTGAAGGTGTAGTCTCTCTCACACATTCTAAATCTACCTCAGTGTCCTGCTCTGTTTGTTGAATATCATTCGATACACCCATCATCGGAGATTAGACCTTGTAAAACTAACCTGAAATCCGATACTCAAACCGAACGACTCGGATCCATATCCAAACCAACACTTGAAATGGGATAAACTGATTTGGGCCTGAACACCCAAAGCAAACCGATCCAGAACCAAAAGAAACCCGAATTGTAGCATAACCCTAAATGACCCACACCCGAAATGATCCGACCTAATTCAAACCCTATCCGAAGTGAACCGAAAATGGATAACCCAAACTCGAACCGAATCATGCCCGATTTAGAACTGATCCGATTCTTACTTGACTCAATTTTACCCGAATAAGTAGTAATTTTTTTTTTGGTTTTAATGTTTTCTCTTTTGGGGGGATTTTGAATTTTTCAAACTCAATTAGCTGAGTTTAGATGGGAAAAGAAAAACAACTTAGGAGGGAATTTTTATAAATGAAATCAATTAAAAACTTAAGAGGAAAAAAATAAAATAGTTAATAGTTTTAGATTTTTTAATTTGATAGATATGTAGTAAAAATATAAGAGAACATATATTTTGTCACAATAGAAATTAAGAAAAGATAAGTATAATTAACTGAGATGTACAAGCAACAACCAATACTAACAAAGGCAAAGCTAAAGTGGCTCAAGTCCTGAAATGATAGACAACAAGGTCAACGAAATGTACCATCACAGAATTGCCAACAGGTAAAAGACGATACTAGTTTTCTTGGTGATAAACGTAATATCTATGTTTTTATATTTTCTTCCTGGTTAGTTTCCCCTTCAATGAACTTGTTTCGTTTGCTTTTGCACAAACTATTATTGTTTTGCACTACCTTTGTCGATAGAAAGCCAGAGGTACCCTTAGCAGCAAAAGAAACGGTTTGCACCTTCTTTGTGCTCCACTTACATGTAGCAGAATGCGACTATCTTTTGTGAAATTTCATATGAACTGAAGCTGTATATTGACTTTTTCTTCAACTCATTAGAAGACTAGAGGTAAACATAAATATGCCTGCCAAAAAGGTAATTCATAGCTAATTGTTTTATTTATGGTAATTTAATGATCGATTTATTTGTTTATTTTCTAGCCAAGTATTATATGATGACTTCTACTATGTCACCAACCGAGGCATGCTTTTAGCTATTGCTTGCAGTGACCATGTTGACAAAACCATCGTGAACATTTAGACGCATGTATTGAATACAAGTGAACTACATGCATGTCGTTCCGATGTTCAAAGGGATTTCTTTACAAATAAAGCAGTTTTAAGCTAATTCAAAAAATATTTTCAATAATATTTTTCACATGTATGTATGGTTTTCATAAAACAGATTGATTGTCTAACCAAATTCTAGTTTTTGTTTTTGAAGCATTCATCCATGAAGACAAAACAGGAAAGCCAAGCTGAGGTTGCGTCTGCCAGCTGAACAAGGAGCTGTCCTTGAGTCCACAAATCAACATGAAGCAAGTTGACTTGGTAAGAATTAAGCCAGAAAGATTAATTTACAATCATGTTTTTTAAGGTTTTCTTACGGTGTCTATTCTCAAGGCACTACTTTCTGACAAATTTGGTTTTTCAGGTGTTCTTTCATTGTTATGACGAGAAAAAATAATTTCTTATTTGCTTCAATTTCAAGCAAAGAAGTATGGACATAATTGACCATATAAAGTGAAAGTCCAGAGAATAATACTTATATGAATGCTTTGCAGATATTTAGGCAAAGCTTAATAAAATCTTAAACCTACTTTAAAAACAAACTTAAGCAGATGTGTTTGCTAATATTTTTTCATTTTATGTGAGTCTTACAGAGCATACTTTTTAGAAGTATGTCATTGATGAAAGGAGTGGTAAGAGAAGAGGAAAATCCGTTAAAGACTTCAAACTAAAATGCATAGATATACCTTAGAGGCAAGAGCTTTCAAAGATAGATAATAATGAAATCATTTATATTATAAAGCACATACAGAAATACAAAGGAGTGCCTGACTCTTGGGATGTAGAATTGAGAAAGAATCAGGTGAACATGCTACTCAATCATGTCTTAAAGAAAAAAAAGTTTGTATTGCAAACTTATTTTCCTCAATTGAGAGACCTTAACATAAGATATAATGACAATTCTTGCCCTCACACCCCTTACTCTTTGAATCTCAAGCCGCTGCAATCCACAAATTGAGGATGGAGTGCTACCATGAGATCCTCACTTCAGCTACCAATGCAATTTCTGCACATATGAAGAGCTTGGTAAATGTTTATGAAACCACAATGCTAAAAAGGCCAAGAAAATAGTGGTCACCATAGGCATGGATATAACGCAGATCAGGCCTCAATTCAAGACCCTTGCCAGGGCATAGAAAGACCTTGCTCACTAATAACCACAATGATTAGTTCTGTAAGGGGAAGCAGTGCAGTTTTGATGCTTATCTAGGGAGGTCCTTGCTATGCTAGACACTTTGAGTTCTCCAACAATCATACACCATTCATTTTGAGGCTAGCCAGTGGCCTTACTCAGTTCAGTTTCAATAAGGATTGCCTGAAGTTCAGTGCATTTTTAGCTACTTCAATAGCTACTAGTGAATCATTTTTCATCAAGAAGCATTAGCCCTTTTTGGATAGTAACTTAGCTCATTCATTAGCACTTAAATCGGCTACTAAATGATAAAAGTTTCTTGACCTTAGTAAAAACAGTTCAGTAATAGCAGCAGATCATTTTGGCTCGCTTTAGGACTTTGATATGAGTTAAAAATATTAGCGAGTGAGGTCCTAAAGTTGTAAAATTAGATCACTCAGCATTAGCTTTTAACTAGCACAAACATCCGTGAAATACCCTTTGATCCAATGGATTTCATGCTATTGTTCTTGGCTGATGAGCCAGCCAAATCTCGATGTAAGTAGCTACAAACAGACACCCGAAACAGGATGAACTAATTTTGACCCGAACACCCGAAGTAACCCCACGCATAACCGAACGTAACCCGAAATCTAGCATGAACTGAAATGACCCATACCCAAAATAACCCAACCCAATTCAAACCCGATCCATAGTGACTCCGACCCAAAGTGAATCGAATATGAACAACCCAAATTCGAACTAAACCCTATCCAATTTAAAACCAATCCGGTTCTTACCTAACTCAGTTGCACCTGAATAAAACCCGAACCGCAGTATACCGACCCGAGTATAACCCAAGTTGAGTGAGTCACTGAGTGTGAGGAAGGGTTTTCAATTTTTAGGTTTTTTTGATTAAAATTCTAAAATTATTATTAGTAGTGACTTTTTTTTTTTGGGTTTTAGACTTTGGGGGTGTTCTAAATTTTCAAACTCAATTAGTTAAATTTAAGAGGAAAAAGCAAAATAACTTAAGAGGAAAATTTTACAAATGAAATCAATGAAAAACTTAAGGGGAAAAAATAAAATAGTTAATAGTTTTAAATTTTTAATTTGATAGACATGTAGTAAAAATATAAGAGAAAAAATAGTTGGTCAAAATAAAAATTAAGAAAAGTTAATTATAATTAATAAATTATTAAACTTATTAGGATCTAGCAATCCTATTTTACTGTTTAATTCACTTAATGACTTAATACATGCTAGGATTATAATATCATTCTGTGACTACCATAAAAAATACTATACAACTGATCTACAATTCTAAATCATGTTCATAACGTGTCAAACTCTATATAATCATATTCAACTAAGAATGTATATTTGCATATGAACTCATCAAAATGTGGCTCATTGGAATTTTAGACAATTGAATCTCAAGCTTCAACAACCAACATTCACAATCACATAAATGTAATGGCGTAACACTAATTGACACATGCTCATATATTACAGTTCCTTTTGAGTTTTGACTCATTTGGCACATGTAGATCAAGTTGTTAATCTCACAAAAATAAATCTATGGATCTTAATGTATGGTCACTTAACGAACTATCAAAAGAACATTGAATCAATTATTGAAAATATCGAATTGAGCCAACCTGTTTCTATTTACCAATTCCAAATATAAAAAACATGAAGTTATGAATGAACATCAGGGTTAAAATAAAAAATTTATTATTTTCTTTCATTTTTTGGTCATTTCTCAAGGTAATTCTGGTATTGAGCCCTCAAATGAGACAATCGACTCATGATTGGCGTTAGGTTGGTTCACTGGTTTTGTCATAGCATGATCTCAATTGAGATGCTTGAAACTTGACTTAACAACCCATAATTCTTTAGTTAATTGCGCGGCGCATATGATATGTGGTCATGCATGGGTTGTATTTGTAACTTACTAACTTTTATAGTAAATTTATAACTAAGCCCTAAAAATTCCATTACAAAAGTCCCTTTTGATTTTACTTGAACTTATATATATATATATATATATATATATATATATATATATATATATATATATATATATATATATATATATATGTATATATATGTATATATATATATATGTATATATATTTGCTATGTATATATATTTGTGTGTGTGTGTGTATACATACACACACTCACACATACACACACTCACACACACACATATCATGTTATATATTCCTTATTATGCAAGGACTTGAGTTAATTTCGCTATTAAAAAATAATTAAAATATATTAATTTATTAAAGTAAGTTAATTTTTGTATGATAGAATAACTATTATGCTATCGTAATCATTTATAGAGACATATGTTTTCTCTTGTTCCTAATTGCATCACTTAAAATTACATTTTTTGATATTAAATTATATATTTAATTAGGTTAAGTTTTTAACGTTTAATATGCAAGTCATACTCTTGTTATTTTTGATGCGACATTTTTTTTTTTTTAATACGATTTAGTTAAGAATATGTTACTGTTCTACTAATTGTTGCATAAATTATTCATTAAATGGTCAATAATGTAACTTTGTGTTAAATTAGCTTTACTCTTGTGTGGCTATTCAAATGCCTATGTAGTTAGATTTTTTTTCTACTAACATATAGTGAATCCTAGGTTTTTTTTTTTTCTTTGGAGGGTTAGTAACTCCTAGTTAATAATATCAATATTAATTAATATGAGTCAACTAACATCCACCAATTACAATTTATTAATTCATTATTTTATGCCACATCAGCTTGCCACATGTCATTCATACATGATTTGTATCCAACTTTTAATATATATATATATATATATATATATATATATATATATATATATATATATATATATATATATATATATATATATATATATATATATATATATATATATATATATATATATATATATATATATATATATAGTATATATATATATAGATACATATATATTATATATATATATAATATATATATATATAATATATATTATATATATCTATATATATATATATATATATATATATATATATATATATATATATATCATATATAATATATATATATAGTATATATATATTATATATCTATATATTATATATATATATATCTATATATATAATATATTACAAAAATCCCTGGCGACAAGGTGCCGTGGCTGGATGGAAGGCCAAGAACAGTGTAGCTAACCACCTCACCGGCGTTGGATTAATTTTTAGGTCAATCCTCCGTGGATGCTCATCTTGAAGTGAAATCCCTGGCGACAAGGTGCCATGGCTGGAGGGGGCAAGCATGGAAGGCCAAGAACAGTGTAGCTAACCACCTCACCGGCGTTGGATTAATTTTTAGGTCAATCCTCCGTGGATGCTCATCTTGAAGTGGAATCTCCTATTTCAGCATCTATCCCAGGCAGTTTTCAAACGGTGCTGCCACAACCTGAGCCCGAGATTCTGGTAAATTTTCCCAGCTCATATGCTTCTCTGATAGACCCTAATGCGGGAACTAAGTTGAGATACATCCCTACCACGGTTGTTAATGGGATCAAATGTGCAAGGATTGAGAAATTAGATGTGGAATCTGAAATTAACTATTGGCATAACGCTATTCTGTGTTCAGTTTTAGGAGCAAATCCTCCGTTGGAGGTGATGAAGGGCTTCCTGAAACGCATTTGGTCTGGTTTTGAACTTGACAAAATCCTCCTAGTTAAGAGGGGGTGTTCTTGGTTCGATTTATTCATATGCAGGGAAAAATTACACTGGAGAGAAAGGGGGTACATTATTTTGATAACAAGCCCCTAATTGTCAAGAGCTGGAATCCAGAAATGGATGTTCAAACTGAAAAAATCTCTTCTATGCCATTATGGGTTCAATTCCCAGATCTTGACATTAAGTATTGGGGGGTTGATAGTTTGAGCAAAATTGGAAGCATTGTCAACATTTCCATTAAAAGTGATAAATACATAAAAGAAAAAACAGGGATCAAATCTGCCCGAATGCTTGTTGAGATCCCAATGGAGGGGCCATTTTCAGATTATGTTGAGTTTTTCAATGATAATGGGGTCCTTATCAGGCAAATGTACACTTTCAATGGGTGCCTATCAAATGCACCCACTATGGTATGCTGGGGCATTCTAATGAAGTTTGTAGGAAAAAGGGAGGGACTGGAAAGAAGTGGAGGAAAGTTCAAAGAGTAGTAACTCAGCCTTCTCCTCCTTCTGCACAGCAAGAGACACAGACAAAGATACATGAATCAGGCAACACAGTTCAGGTGCAGGTACAGCAACCCACATCTAATTTCACACCAGTGCCTCAGAGGTTATCTACAAGGATAGAGCAACCCTGCAAGGATCATGCTCCATCTAGCAGCAATGCTTTTCAAGCTTTGAGTGAGACCATCCTGCACAATATAGGACAAGTGCTTGCCAAAAGGGAGGTTCCTCCCTATGGATAGCATTGCCTCTTGGAATATCTGGGGCCTTAATTGGCCCAATATGCAAGAAGACGTGATGATCTTCTTGTATATTAATAAACTAGGGTTTATTGGACTTCTTGAAACCAAAATTAAGGAAGTGAATGTTGAGAAAATAGAAACAAATATGCTTAATGGCTTGTCTTAGGCCCATAATTATTCCCTAACTAAGAGAAGAATCTTAATTGCATGGAAACCTAGCATATATTCAGTGACAGTATTGCACTTAGCTGAGTAGCACATTCATTGCCATGCACTGCATCTTCATACCAAACAAGCTTTCCACATCACTTGGGTGTATGGTATGAATCACAGTCATTAAAGATAGAGGCTATGGGCTGATTTACACTAGATCTCTCAGCATATATCTGGGGCTTGGTGTGTCCTGGGTGATTTTAACTCCATCTTTTACATGGAAGACCGGATTGGGGGTAATGATATTCAAGATTCTGATGTTCAGGAACTCAGGGATTTCATGGAAGTGTGTGAGCTCTAGAAGATACCCTGGACTGGAGCTTATTACACTTGGATAAACAAAACAATATGGAGTAGGATTGACTGGGAGTTTATCAATGTCTATTGCCATGATGTATTCAACTACACCATTGCCCAATATCTCTCCAGTGGCCTCTCCGATCACACCCCAGTTTTAATACAATTTCCAAACTCACTCAGGCCAAAACCTCAATTTCAATTCTGTAAAATGCGGATAAAACATAGGGAGTTTCACAACCTTGTAAACTCAGCAATACTTAACAGCTCCAACCATAAAATGCTGTAGCTTCACAAATTTCTGTCCCAGCTCCGGCCCCTGCTCAGGCATCTTAACAGGCACAGTTACGCTGACCTGAAGCTCCAACAGGTGAAAGCCAGGGCAGAGCTGGACACCATTCAGCAAGAACTATAAAAACACCCAGGTAATCTGTCCTTATTATCAGAAGAAAAGGTCTGTAGAGAGCATTACATTGAGATTCTCTCCTCCAGTGCTGACTTGATCAAGCAACAATGCAAGATAGATTGGCTAACACAAGGAGATGAATGTACTCATTTTTTCTTTGCCAAAGCCAAGCAAAGAAAGCTTGCTATATCTATACTATTAAAAATACAAGCAACACTAGAGTGGAAGGCATTGATCAAGTTGGTCAGGTGCTATTTAATTTCTACAAGCAATTACTTGGTACATCTATAGGCTCCAGAAAGCCCATAGATTAGAATATTATAGCACAAGGCCCCCACTTATCTATAGAACAGCAAGTATCTTTGTGCAAGCCCTTCTCTGAGGATGATATCAAAAGTGCAATGTTCTTCATTCCCAACTTTAAATCCCCAGGGCCGAATGGTTATAATAGTGGCTTTTTTAATGCCACATGGCTCAGGATAGGCTCTTTGCATGTGATGTAGTACATGAATGCTTTGCCACTGGGCACATGCCACATTTGTCAATGATACCAAGCTTTTTCTGCTTCCTAATGTCAACACCCCCCAACAAGCCTCAGAATTTAGACCCATATCTTGTTGTAATGTGGTACAAAAATGCATCTCAAAACTTCTCTGTCAAAGACTTAAGGAGGTTTTGCCTAGCCTTATCAACCAAAGCCAAGGGGCCTTTGTCAAGTATAAAGAGCTACTCTATAATGCTTTTATCTGTCAAGACCTGGCTAGGGGATACCAACGGAAAGGCATCTAACCGAGATGCATCATGAAAATATATCTGTAAAAAGCCTTTAACTCCATTCACTGGGAGTTCTTGGAGGAGCTACTCAAAGCATTGAAGTTTCCATTACATGGATTATGGCATGCGTTACTATAGTAAGATTTTTCATATACCTTAATGGTCAGGTCCATAGGGGGTTCATTAGGAGGAGAGGCCTTAGACAGGGTGACCCCCTCTCCCCCTTCTCTTTATTTTGTCCATGGAGTACTTATCTAGATTAATGCAGACAGTCAGTGCACATTCACAATTCAGATTCCACCCAGGGTGCAACAAATTAAGGTTTACTTCTCTCATGTTCGCAGATGACTTGCTTATGTTTCGCAAAGCTGACCCCTTCACCATTCACCAAATCAGGAAGGCTCTGGAAATCTTCTCAGACTGTGCAGGCTTACTACCAAACCTACAAAAGTCACAACTGGTCCTTAGAGGTTGCTCCTCTTCTCTGCAAAACCAGTGCTTGCAGGCTGCAGGCCTACCTGAAAGTCTTTTTCCCCTAAAATACCTAGGGGTTCCCATCACTGCTAGTAGACTTTTTATGAGGTGGTTGAGAAACTAACACAAGTATGTAGAAACTTTTTATGAGGGGCACTAAAGATTCCTCTACGGTGCCTTAAGTTTCCTCGAAGCAAGTATGTCAAAATAAAAAGTATGGAGGACTTAGGCTTAAGGACTTTTCAGCCTGGAACAAGGCAATTATAGCCAAGTTAGTTTGGGTAATAGCTACAAAAAAAGATGTATTATGGGTCAAATGGGTCCACGGTAAGTATTTACAGGGGAAAACTTGGAAAGATTACAAGCCAGGCCCGGATAGCAGCTAGACATGGAAGAAGATTTGTCACATTAAGGAACTATTCAAGCAGGGATGCACTTCACCAAAGAGCTGGGACTGGTAAGGCAACCATACATATACTATGAGTAATGGCTACAACTAGCAATATAGCTGCAACAAAGTATGCTGGGATAAGATTATTTGGGCAACCCCAATTCTTCCAAGACATTCTTTTACTGCCTAGGTGTTCATTCAAAACAAGCTACCAACCAAAACGAGACTGCAGAAATTCACCCTTATATTGACACTCAATGTGTTTTATGCCAATCAGCTACAGAGGACATACCGTACTTATTCTATGACTATCCTCATGCCTAGACAGTATGGAAGGATTTGAGAGCGTGGTGGTCTATTCCAGCAGGAGCATCTTCAACAGAACTTATGGCAAGCCTACTCAAGACCAAAGATACCAGACCTCGAAGAAGGATCACATCAGCTATATTTGTAGCAGCCATATATCATCTTTGGAGGGCCAAAAATTATGCACATTTCTAGGAACAGTTTGTCGCACCTCAACATACAATGAAACAGATCAAAGATCAAGTTAGGAATATGATTCTTTTCTTGAACAAAATTTCTTGTACATATCATGCTTGCATAGATACCTTACTTACATGAGCAGTTTTTGGAGGCTATCATCTTTATCCAGATTATAGTGTTCATAGGGGTGTAATTATCAGTTTTAGTGGTAATGAATACCCCTCTTTACCAAAAAAAAAAATATATATATATATATATATATACACATATATATACATGTACATATCCATATACATATATACATATATACAATATATATATATATATATATAAACACACACACACACACATATACATATACATATAAATATATGTATACACATATATATACATATATATATATACACACACACACACATACATACATATATATATATACACACACACACACACACACATACATACATGTATATATATGTATGTATGTATATATATATGTGTGTGTGTGTGTGTAAAATACATGTAAAAAGAAGTGTTTTAAATATAAAACATAGACTTGTAAACGTTAACGTATGAATTAAAAGAAGAGTATAAAATAAATGGACTTGTTTAATTAAACGAATTTTACCTTTTAAATATAATTGAAGTGCAAAACTGAACACGTCGAAAATATACACTGACCTGAAATTAACTCGACTTTATTTATAGCTGACCCGATTTACAACCAACCCGACATTTACTCGAACATTGAACCGAATCCCACCCGATCCAAATTAGACTCGACCCATACCCGATCTGAACCGGGCTACCGTAGACAAACCAAAACAAACCTGACCCGAACTTGACCTGAACCGAACCCGTACTCGACCCGATCATCATTGAACCGAACCTAAACTTCACCCGAACCAGACCCAAACCCGACCCAAAGATGGTGGACCTAAAATTGATCCAAATCGAACTAAGTTCCGATCCGTACCTGATCCGAATGACCCATTTGCTTGCTCTAGCTGCAAATCACCTGAAAGCCATCATTAGCAGTCCTTAGAAGTGGTTTTAGCTTGACATAATGGAGATTAGCAAGAGCATTATGTGTCAAAGATCAAGGGTCACCTACTAATTTTAGGCTGTTTTGATTAAAACTGCTTTTGCTATTCTAATCCCTTAGCATATTCTTTTTCAGCCATTTATTATGTAAGTAAGGATGAATATATAAGCCTATTTTCTTATTATAAGCATTAATTGAGGATTAATGAAAAGCTTTAGGTGCTGCCTTGAAGTAAACTCTCTCAAATCTATCTAAATTTTATCCTGCATTTGGTGGTGTTTAGTGAGTAGGTCCTTTATCTGATGTTTTGGTGCTGAGGCTTTAGCAAGGTTGGTGGTGGATATTTTAGTCTTGGTTGGTTAAGCTGTTCCCCTTTATTCCAGGGCGTATCTTCCATATTAAGTTGCTAGGTTTGGTTCATTCCTGGCTTGCAATTTGGCATATATCAGCTACTAATGCAGTTTCTGCACATTTGAAGAGCTTGGTAAACGTTTATGAAACCACAAAGCCAAAAAAGTCCAAGAAAGTAGTGGTTACCTCAAGCATGCCTATTCTTTATAGTTTTTTTTAGCTGGTGATCATCAGATATGCAATTAGAGATCAGTATGCATGACATTAGTGATTAATTAAGTCCCTAATTTTTTGGTGATTGGTTGGAATTTAGTTGTTATAAGGAATAGAAATGTTATTAGTGATGAATATGAATAATAGTATTGATCATTTAACTAAATTATGTACTTTATTACTCATAGCTTAGTATTCACAGCCCTTTCCTTTCGGATAATCAATTTATATGTCACTAGTGATCGATTAGCATGATAATAGTGACTACTATATATATACAAAATACAACAAAATAAAACTCATCCAACTATACTATAATATATATGTTTCATGATCAACAAACATATTTATGTTGATCAACATAAACTGATTAGTTATCACCAAACATGGTTGTAATGATCACTGAAACTACTTTATGTTCATCACTAAGTTCATAATGGACATATATTATGATCTGCAAACACATTCTCTAGGGGGCAACACAATTGCATCAATTGATCACCAAAAGCAATGCTAATGATCACTGAAACAACACCTATTGGTCACTAAGAGTTTAATATCAGTAACTGTAATTGAGGATATGTTGATCACCATAAATAGAACTAATGATCACCAAATATGCTTCTAGTGATCACTAAAACTACAACTATTGATCACCATTGATATCACTTATGAAAACATAGATTATGATTTTTTATGATATTAAAGCTCAAATACAACAAAATAAAAGCTCATGCAACTATACTTCAGGATATGTTTTATAAAAAACAAACATATTCATGTTGATCACAAAAATTAGATGTAGTGATCACCAAACAAAGCTCTAATTATTGTTTTGATTTATTTTCTTAAGTCTTATAAAAAGGTATATGTTCATTCTCTTCATTTCTATATGTTCATTCTTTGAAATACAGAATTTTATTTTTAATTAGTAAATGTTCTCTGGTTTAAATTGAAAACTTCATTTTCTTCCATAAAATTCACACATGTATTTTTTTATTCTAAATATTTCATCTTTTTTTAACACAAAAAAAAAACTTGCAATTCAGTTTTAAAAACTACACTTCCTAATTTATGAGATAACATTTAGTTATAGTAGCCACCCAACTCTACTAATGCTAGCATCCAAATGGGAAAAAAAGGGAAAAGAAAACACGAAAAACCAACCCCAAAAAAAAAAACATGCAAAATGACTATTTGAAGTTTAAAGCGCATGCAGAGACTCTTCATTTTCTTGCGTGTCCCTTAGTCTACAATTGTCACTCTCTCTCTTATTCTCTCCGTTACTCTCTCTATCTCTCTCATGGTTTGAATCTCAAATCTCATTAACATTAGTCAACTCGTTCAACTTTTCAAGACATTTTCTACATTTTAAAGGTGAGATTCTTGATTTTTATGTTGATATTGCTCTGCTTCTTGAGTGTTAATACAGTCATTAGTGATGCATCTTCGACTCTTAGACTATATTTTGTTAGTTTGAACATTTTCATTCACAATCTACTTTGAATTCTACTTTGCTTGCACTATGCTTTTGCACTAAAAAATGTCGTTCTCCTTTGTAGAAATATATCAAGCACTGATTTTCACTTACGAACAGCCTTTTTTGATTTTAATTTTTTTTTTGGCTAATATTTTACAATTTGATCAAGTTTAGTGATATAGTTTGTTTTCAAAGAAGTTATATTGCTTAATCTTTCAGATTGACATGCATTTGCTTTTTGTCTAAGGTTTACTACTGAGAAATCATGGCAACAAAGAAAGTTCAAGAAACAAGCAAGGGAAATGGAGAAGACTTACCTTCCAAGAGGTAAAAAATGTATTACAAACTGTAAGTGAAAGTTTGTTACATTGCATGTATAGTCTGTGATCAATAGTGAGGTAATTAGTTATCATTAGGTATAATATTAGTGATTGTTTTCAATATCTATTTGTCAATTGATTAATTGTAGTACATTCTTTTAAAAAATTCAAATTTTGATACTACATGTCTAGTTTATGATTGTTGGAAAGGTAATTACTGATCGTTTGATATAACATGAGTGATCGTTTTAGATGTGTGTTTATTGGATGAGTAATTAGAGAAGATTGTTTTAACCAAATCATTTCTAAAGCTGCTTAACTATTTCCTTCAAATTCTTTCCCTTATTCTTTTATTATGTAGTATTTGTGTAATTAGTGATTAGTGATTAATTGTTATGTCATTAGTGATCCGCAAATCTATAGTCTTTGATGCTTGTACATTCTTTTAAAAAATTCAAATTCTGACACACCTCAAATATTTCCTACAAATATTTCCTTCAAAGAGGTGAAAAAAATGTAATGAAAAGCCCCAAGGAACAGTTTTTGATGTTGCATATCTGGTATATGATTGTTGGAAAGGTAATTATTGATCGTTTGATGTAATATTAGTGATCATTTTGGATATGTGTTTATTGGATGAGTAATTGGAGAAGATTGTTTTAACCAAATCATTTCTAAAGCTGATTAACTATTTCCTTCAAATTTTTTCCCTGATTCCTTAATTATGTAGTATTTGTGTAATTAGTGATTAGTGATCAATTGTTATGTCATTAGTGATCAGCAGATCTATAGTCTTTTGTGCTACATGTCTAGTTTGTAATTGTTAAAAAGGTAATTAGTGATTATTAGATATAATATTAGTGATCGTTAGATTCTTTTAACCAAATCATTTTATGAAACTGCTTAAGTATTTCCTTGAGATTGTTTCCCTTATTCCTTTATTCTGTGGTGTTTGCATAGTTGGTGTTTAGTGATCAACTATTATGTGATTAATGATAAGTAGATATTTAGTATTGGTTTTAATTATTTATCATCCTTTTAATCATTGCTTTTCAAGAAAAATGATGTATGTATTCCTCATTGTATGATGTATATGCATTTGATTAGTGATCCACTAGTATGTGAGTAGTGATCATTAGGATTTTCGTTAGTGATCCACTTTTTTGTACTTAGTTAATTATGGAAAAATGATTAGCCAACAGTGGATTTTTGAACATTTTAGATAATTACTTTTGTTTGATCCCTAATGTGGATACATTTTTAATGCAAGTCTTTTTTATACCATTCCCAATATTTTTGCTTTTTCTAGTTGGTGATCAATAGAGTTGTGGTCGTGATCATTTGAAATATAATTAGTGATCACCTATGTAAATGATCAGTACTCCCACCCCAATTGCTGACAATTGAGTTCTTGTCTACTTGGTGATCAATCCTCCTGTAGTTGGTGACCAGTAGAGTTGTGATTGGTTATCGTTTTGAATATGATTAGTGATCAGTTATGTAAATGATATTCTTTTTTTTGCACAATTTCTTACAATTGAATTTTTTTTCTAATTTGTTATTGATAGACATTAATTTAATGATCAATAGACCTTTTTACTTCCTATGATTTGCTTACAAATTAGCCCCTCCCTTATAGGTGTTTAATAGAGGTGTAATTGCTTATTAATGGTGTTGTAGTTGGTGAAATGTGATTAGTTTTCAGTTATATGTTATGAGGCATAGAAGAAAACTATCTTATTCTATCCTACTATACCTAAATGTCTACTTTGAACTTATCATTAATAGCCCTTTGCATCCACCGACACAAGCGCACGCGCGCACACACACACACACACACACTACACATAATAAATAACTCCCTTACCCTTTCACTTTATATCATATGCTTAGTGTTTGTGATCGATATAGTTGTGATTAGTGATCATTTGAACTATAAGTGATCAATTACATTTTATGAGTTCATAAACTATATTATTCTTTTCTATGCTTTATAAATAAATTTTTGCATTCAGTATAGGTGCCAAAATGATCCAACCGAGGAATAAATTTCTGAAACAATCAAAAATGTCATCAAGGACGTTAACAGTGGAACTTTGTTTATAAAATAAGCAAAAAGTACGTCTTCTTATTACAGTCCAACTTCAAAAGTTGTTGCTAACTTGCTTTTTGTACTCCACAATCCTAAAGTAGCCTTTGATCTAAAACAAACTAAAGAAGGCACTGACCAAACAAGAGGATCTATTGATAAAAGTATCAACAGTTCTAGCCAAGGAAAAAAGCTTCGATACAAAGTATTTACCTGCAAGACATACAACAATGATGATGCTGCAAATGAATCAGACGATGAAGATAAGGGGAACAAGAACAAGGAATCTGAAAATAAATCCCCGGCTGAAGAGCGGCCATATAAGAAGGGGAAGAGTCACAAAGATGTTGAGAGCAGCACTGAGAAGGCGACGATATCTAAAAAATCACCGGACAAAGCTGCAAAGGGAAAGAAGAGCACTGAAGACCAAGCCCCTCAAAAATATGAAGATAAGAAGACTGAGGAGAACGGGAGACCGACAAGAACCAAAGTGAACAGGAATCTTCTTAGAAAGATCAAAATAAGAAAGGTAAGGGTGACAAGTCACCGGAGAAGGTTCCACAAAAAGAACTTGTTTCTGAACAACCATCTCAAAAGCCTGTAAAGAAGAGGAGTAAGAAGAAGGGGAAGATTGAGAAGGAGAGCAAAAAAGAGGTCCCCTAGAAAAACATATAGATAACAAGGGAAACAACAATAAATCACCCTAAAAAGCAAGAGAAAAAGAAGTTGTTCCCAAGAAACCTATAGAGAAAGGTCCTGAGAAGAGGAAGGCTGGCAAAAAGAACCGTAAGAAGCCTCTAAGAAAGAAGGTAAAGAGGGACGAGTCTCCTGGGAAAGCAAAAAGGGTGACAACTCTCGATAAAAAAGTGCAGAGAAAAAGATGAAGAATGAGGGTCTGATGGGGAAAACAGAGGAGAAGAAGAAGAAGAGTAGTAAGGAGAATGGTGCCAAAAAGACTTCAAGTAAGGATGGAAAGAGTAAGAAATCTCATGAAAAGCCCCAACAAGATGAACAAACTTTCAAAAAATCCCTAACTAAACCCGAGAACAAGCATAGAGGGGAGAAGTCGGAAGAAAGAAAGAAGGAAAAGCCAAAGAAGAAGGCATTCCTTGTTAAGCGATCACATAGGATGTGAAAATTAGCAAAGCCTGTAGTACAGAAAGGCCACATCTCTGAGGTGAAAATTTCTAATGATTCAGACGAAGAAGAAAACTATCCAACTTATGAAGAGGAATATGTCAATGGTGGTGACAATCCGAGAGAGAAGGAAGAAAAGACAATGATTTCTAACATTATAAAGGCTGTTTCAAAGAGCAATAAGCTTGTATTAAAATCTGAAAGTGATCATAGGATCAGCAAAAGGTGCTCAATCCTAGGGTGGCGCTGTTTTAGTACTAGCAAAAATAACTAACTCAGCACAGTACCTTCAGATGGTACAGCAAGACTAGCCTTTAAAATCTAAAGGGGAGGTTAGAAATGAAAAAAGAATGTACTAGAAGGCATTCATTACCGGGATGAGTATGCTTTCTTTTTCATTAATGGTGACATTACTCAAAGAAGCCCAAATTAAGGCGGTCAGATTGATGGGATTTGCTTCCTTCTTGAAGGCTGATCTGAAGCAAATCCTAAGAAAGTTTTCTAAATGGCTGGTAGAGAGCTTTGGTCCCTATACTATCAGCTTCAGGCTCCTCGATTAGCAGAAGTTTCAATTGACGGCATTTGATGTGTATTTGACCTTTGATGTGCCCATTGGGGGATAGCAAATTGTTAAAATCAGTAAGTCTTCCATCGACGAAGAATATGAAGAGGTCCACACTACATGGATGAAGGAATGGAACATTGATCAGAACACCCCAGAATTTACTCACATATCGGATTCCATATTTGCCAAAAAAAGATAGGGGGAGCTTCAAGAGAAATTTCAATATATATTTGGTGAATTGCTTCTTTAGTAGATCAAAGAACTCTATTGTAGCAAGTCTTTCCTAAAAAATGTGAAGGATGTGAACCAGATTGCATCCCTAGACTGATACCAATTCATATTAGATAAGAGCTGGTTAATAGCATGAGACTACAAGGAGAGTAAGGCTGCAAAATGGGTGCATTTAGATGGTCCACTGTTCTTCTTGATGGTGAGTTCTCCTATTCAATAAGTAATCTCTTCATAAAATATATCATCAATAAGTTTTACGTTAGTGATCAACAATTGACCTACAAGTGATCAATAAGCTATGCGTTAGTGATCAACTGTTCATATGTGTGTAAGTTACCTAAATACATGTACTAATTAAATATTTTTTAATCTTCCTGTACTTTCATGTGCTTTACATGGACAGAGTTGTGTTTGTTAGGAGAACTGTGAAGAGAAGATTCCCTACAATGTCCACAGAGACTGATGAGGACATTAAGAAAAGGATAAAAGACGAAGACCAGAGCAATAGTTTTGGCAGACATGTCGTTGAACCTCCACTGGATGTTCTACAGCCAACACAAGCTGAGCAGCACCCTACCGAAGACAACAGGAGGTCTAAAATTGAGGTATTAAATGAAACATATTCATCTTTGTTATAACATGTGTGAGACACCCTAGTTAGATTAATGTTCAGTCTTATTCCCAACAGCTAAATTAGTGATCATTTGAATTAGTGTTCAATCTTATTCCCAACATGTAGCTGATCAATGAATCTACTTCTACTGATCAATAGAAGTAAGATTGCTAATCAACAGTTGTGTTGTAAGTGACCACTAGAAATAACATTCGTAATGACTTAATGTTTGGCCCCCCTTGCTTGGAATATAGCTTTTGTGTGTATACCTGATGCATAGAGATCGCATTGCTGATCAATTATAATAATATTAGTCCACCCTCTAACTTATGTGATCAGCAGTAATGTGATTGTTGATCATTAAAAATGACATTAGTGATCACTTAAATTCGTGTTTCCTTTTTTTCCTCTTCGCATGACATTTAGTGCCTCTTGTGTATAGCAATTAATAGAGATGTTATTTATGATGAATTGGTATATCATTAGTGAGCTTTGAACTAGATTTTGGTTTTTTTGCATGGCAATTGTTGAGTGATCAATACATACAAGATTAGTGATCAATACTTATATGATTAGTGATGAATATGCATAAGATTAACGATCACTTAACTTCATGCTTGCTTTGTTATCTTATTGCTTTCAATTCAGTTCTTGTGTGCTGTTGATCAATAGTGATGTTATTAGTGATCAAAATGTATAAGTTAAAGTGAGCAGTTAAGTTATTATTTAGGGTTCGAGTGTTTAAATTCAGTGTTTGTCTATTGAGTGAACATTAATAATGTGACTAGTGATCACATGGCATAGTGTTGCTAATAAACTAGATAAATGCTTACTATTTTCCCTCATGGCTTAAAGTTTAATACACTAACATATTTATTTTTTAAAAAATATGAAAGGCATTATGGAGATGGTCATTGGTAGAGGGACGGTCGCAACAGCATTGGATTTCCCAAAACCACCACAGGCTTAACTTGACGCTGTTGAAGGCACAAACAAGACAGAACTTGAGGTAATAAATATCACCCTTATGCCTACCCCTTAGAGTTCAGCCCTTTTGTGTGAATGGCAATTTGTATATTTCCTATTGGTGATCAATGATTATGTTATTAGTGATTAATACTTATTGATCAATGATCAATATACATAAAGATTAATGATCACCCAACTTTGCTTGAATTTTATCTTTGAGTGGATTTCCTACTAATTGATCAACCGTCATGTTTTTTATGATCATTATTAATAATATTAGTACTCACTTAAATTAATGTTTACCTTTTTAAATTTTGGGTTCACATTTAGTGCTTTTGTTAATAGGGATCAGGTGGCATAAGATTTACTTAATGTTTAAATTTTTTCAACATTGCTTTTAGTTCAATCCTTTTGTAGGTGGTGATCAATACTGATGCTATTAGTGATCAATACGCAGAAGACAATTGAGTACTTAACTTATTGTTTAGTTTTCTATTCATCAGTTTACAATTCAGTGATTGTTTAGTGTAGGACTATGAGTCATGCGATATGATCAGCTAATATATCTAATTTATCTTTCTAAAAAATGGCATAAAAATGTGGACAAGATAGTTTCTACTACGAAGCAATTGGCATTAGCTTATAGAAATTTTATCACTGTTAGGGACTAAATGCATAATAAGTACGGGGAGAATGAAGCTTTTGGCAAGATACGAGATAAAGCGAGGGCAACGTTTACCTTGCTCTACGACGATCCTACCGAACATGATGAATTCTAGAAAGAGAGATATGTGTAAGGAGTGCCTGTAATCAGTGAAGCTCATAATTTTAACATTGTTATTATGAAGGAGGCAGCTACAGAGATTCATAGTGCTTATATGGGGTTTGCAAAGCTCCAACCAAAGCAGCAATCAAACAAGGATGACAGTAGGCCATCATTTGGCCCCATACTAGCACTTGGTCAAATAGAGAGTGAAGCTCCAATGCCGACGACCACATCCATGGTGGATGCAAGCATCAATGTTGAAAGTGAAGAGCATCGAGAGGATATAGTGATGGATTAGGCAAAGTAGGAATCAAAGAAGGTTGAAAGCATGCCTTCATTCAATCTAAGACTAGGACTAAGTCAACCGGACAATCAAAGTCCGGTTCCTGTAAGCACGTTCGTGGCTGATCCAAACACTGCTAGGGAAAAGGATTATCATAATGAGGATGATGATTATGGTGTCCCATTAAGATTCTTCTTGAGGGACACTACCCAAGTGAATCATGACTTGAACATCAAAAAATGGCCAGAGAACATGTCTAAAGTAGGGGAGAAGCCTACTCCTCCAAAGGGTGAGGTGAAGAAGACAACCATTAAGATAAAAAAAATCTACTGTGCAGCAGAGCAATGACTTAAAGCACCATCTCCTCACATTGCCAAACAACCATCACATTAAAGTAAGCAAGTTATTGCATTGAAGGCTCTGGGTAAGCAACCCTAGGGCATAAAAAACTGAGAGCACTCCACCACCCAAAGGTGAAGTTGGTAAACAGACTAAGCCCACTGCGCATTATGAAGGTGACAAACAAAATGCTAAGCCTGTCTATACAAACTAGCTAGTCCACTAGTAGAAGCATGCAGTGAAAACAAGGGGGCTTGAAAAACTAAGTAGTGGCGAGAAAACAAAGTTATCCAATAAGGATAAGCCCACTGTACAGAGCAGTAGTGATAAAAATAACGAGCATACCTGCTGCCAAACAGGTAGTCGAGTAGAAGAGATAAGCTATTAGGGTTAAGGCTAAGCAGAAACCAACCAATGGCAGCAAGCACAAAGCACCACCAAATGCAAAGCCTTAACTGAAAGTAAACAAAGAGTTTCAAGCTGAAAAAGATGATAAGAAGGATGTAGCTGCTTCCATAACTCCTGTAAAGGTGGAGGAAATAGGGCCATCTATTGGGATGAGGAAGCGACAATCCAAAAGGCTCCCCCTAGCTTACTGCTTGTCGTTTGTTCTCCAGCTCTAACAAAATTAGATGAGAAGCTGTCTGAAGATGAGGTGCTAATCTATAAACATGTTTTCAGCAATGTTAAAGATGTGGATGAGAGGCAATATCTCTAATTAATTCTTGTATGATAAGTGTGCATTTGGCAAACCAGTGTAGTCCATGGTTAATGATCAAAAGGTATGTACTTAGGGATCAATAGTTATGTGATTGGTGATCAGTATGTTATTACTTGTGTAAATGTTTATTTCTTCCCTTATGCCTTATATTCAATGTTTAGATGATGAGTGATCAGTAGGTATGTAATTGGTGATCAACTGTTATGTGGTTAGCGATCAATATGTGATTAGTTGTGCAAATGCTTACTTTTTTCTCTCGTGTCTTATAATTCAGTCCTTGAATGATAAGTGATGCATTGGCCAGTTAGTGTACATCTGGTTAATGATGAGCATGTATGTGGTTGGTGATAAATGGGTTTGTGTTTGGGCTATGTTTTTATGTTCCTACTAAATATGTAACAACTTTTTCATTTTCTACTGAATCTTTGTTCAATGGTTGCGATAAAGAGGCAACCGAGTTTGTCATTCCCACTCTAAAGCTAATACAAGAAGTAGAGATGAATGTAATCAACATATGAGCTTCCATACTCAATGATTTGTAGAGAAAAGGGATCTTGCTACTCCAAGCATACTATTTCTAACATGTAATCAAAGCGTAAGTCCGTCATAGTCAATTTAGTGGTCAATAATGAATGAAGTAGTGATCATAAATTAAAGATTGAGTGATCTAAATGTATACTTTGCTAAATTTCCCGCTAAGTATGGTCTATATCCAACAGTAAATTTCATTGCATAAATATTCATTATTTTTCTTCGATGCAGTGTTTCTTTAGCAAAGAAATGTTGTAAGTAAAAATATTTGAGAAAAGATACGCAGATTTCATGGAAGTAATGGACAAAGAGTTAACAAGATGTTCCTAGCTCAAGATCAAACAAGTTTCTTAAAAATATGCTCGTTACTAGTGTTCGTATCAGCTAATGTGTACACGGTTTTTTCCTTTTTCCCTAAAACAAATCATAGGTGTTCTTCCCGGTATGCCGTAGAAGCCATTTCTTTTTACTCTGCTTCAATTTGAGAGATAACAAGCTTGAGATCATTGATAACATGATCACAAGGACAACATTCAAGATAGCATATGGAGAATTTTCGGAAAAATTGGTGACTTTCAAAAACTATACTTTTTATCACTGTGCTGATGTGATTACATTCTAATTCTAATAGTGTGCAATTTTGAAAAATTTATGTAGGCAAAAGGACTAAGTTGTTACATGCCAAGCATAGAACATCCCAAAACACGATAATTTCAAGAAACTAAAGCATGTCCACTTGATGACGCCGTGGAGGTCAAGTGCTAATGTCACAGATTGTTTGATATGTAGTATAAGACATATGGAGAGAGCTACTTTGAGGAAGGAGAAAAGTGGCAATCTGGACTAAAGCCAAATGATGTGAGTAACTTGTTATAACATTTATTTCCAAAGACCACAAAATGAACATGTTACTAATTTCATCTTGAACTATCTTTGTCCTGAGGATGCAAAGTTGAATGTTTTGAGGGTTCGATACTGTCACGACATAGTCAACTATAAGCACAACAGCACAGGATTCGCAACAACTAAAAGAGCAAAAGATTTCAAAGAATTCAGGACAATTTATCCAAATCTCAAGAATCCTAAGAAGGCCTAGGTTTTTCCCTGTTATATTTATTTTGTTATTATATTTTAACAGACAATAATTATTTGAAACATATGTAATTTACAAGTATGTTTTTGCAGATTATATAACCTGTTATTACTTTCTAGGTTTATCAACATCTATCATTGCACTCTATTTTGGAAGATATAAAGCATGATCGCTAAGCATACCTCTGTTGATCAGTAATAGTCTAACTATTGAACACTAAATCATTTATAAAGCTCGAGCACAAGCAAATAAAGCCCAATTGACTAAGCTTTTAACTAAAGTCATAGTTGTAAGGGTCACCAGAACTTCATCTGCTAATCATCTACTAAGTTTCTTAAGTGAAGATGAATATTATCACTTAGCAAAATATGTTGATCACTATAAACATGCCTACTTATCACCAACCATAGTTCTCATTATCACCATAAGCAATACTACGGATCAATAAAACAACACCTATTAACCAACAACTAACTATAAGTAAGAACATCGTAATCACCATAAAAACATTTAATGATCACCAAAGATACTTTTAGTGATCGCCAATCGTAGCTCTAATGACCACCACAACTGGAACTATTGATCACCAATAGGTACCATTCTTTTTAAAAACATGTGTTGCTTTAATGAGAGTTAACCGCAAATACACAAAATAAAAAGCTGATATAACTATATGAAGCGATATGTTTCATAAAAAATAACAAATTTGTTAGTGGTGTATATTATTTGGTCCAAACCCAAACCGGACCAAAGAACAGGTCGGACTGGACTGAATCAGATCGGATTGAGTGCATTCTGTCCAGTCCTTGGTCCAAAAAAATTCCCTCATTCAATTTTCAGTCCGATCTGGTCCAATCCACCGGTTCGAAACAAGGACCGACTATTTTCAAAAATAAATTAAAATAAAATAAAATAAAATAATTGTTAAGACTTTGAGACTTTTTAAAATTTTTTTAGTCAAAGACTAATGACAAGTGTCAACTACAGCTTTTTAGAATTAGCAAACAAAACCAATAATAGCATGATTTTGGCCAAAATTAATTGAGCCAATAGGCTTTGTTCCAACCGTACTTAAAAATAAATTCAATCTACTTCGATCGGTCCTAGTTCGATCTGAATTTTTTGGCACGGTCCCTATCCAGTCCTTGGTTCATCCTTCTTCCCTTAATCAGTCTTCGGTCCAATCCAATCCGGGTCGGTCCGGTTTTGGACTGATGGACATGTAAATAGTTATGACATGAATACAAAAACATCTTGTGGCCACCAAATATAGTTCTGATAATCACTAAGACTACAACTATTGATTGGCGAATGATATATTCCATAAAAACATATATTATGATCGTTGATGAGAATAAAAGCGCAACTATAATAGAAAAATGCTCATCCAGTTATCACTCAGAATATGTTTCGTGAAAAACCAACATATTTATGCTGATCACCATAAATAGATATGGTGATCACCAAACATAACTCTAATGATCACCAAAACTGAAACTATTGATCACCAATTTATATCATTCATAGAAACATATACTATCATTCTTGATAAGGACAAACCACAAACACAAAAAAAAAGCTCATCCAACTATCCCTGAGAATAGGGCTGCCAAAAATCCGTCCGATCCAATTATCCGAAATTGTTTGATTCGAAAAAATCGGATACTGTCATAAAGTTTTTGTCCGAATTTAAAATTCGGGTTGGGATCGAGTTTGTGCATTCGGGTTCAGGTTGTCCGAATTTTTGAACCATTTTGGGTTCGGACAAATTCGGACAATCAGACAATTGGGTTCGAATATCAGACAACTAAGTTTATTGGCAATTTTGGTCCAAACTCTATTGAAAATTTTATAAAAACAACTTTGCATAACCAGGTTCGGGTTCGGTCACACAAAATTTCAGTCATAATGTCTAAAAATCATATTACAAGTTCGGACATTCGGAGAAACGGGTCTAGACGTCGGACATTCGGGATTAGGTATGGGTTTGATCAGAGTGTCCAATTTATAATTTGGACAAGATCCGTTTGTGAAGTTTTTATCTGAATGTCCAATTTGTCCAGACTAGAATTGACCCGGGCTTGAATTTTTGCCAACCCAACCTGAAAATATGTTTTATGGAAAACCAATATTTATGGTGATCACCACAAAAACATCTTGTAATCACCAAACACGGTTCTAATGATCACCAAAATGTATACAATTGATCACTAACTCAATTATAGGTGAGGACATATATTATGTCTATGCAAACACATTCCCATAATTCCATCACTTGATCACCAAAAGGGACACTAATGATCACTAAAACCAATCCTACTGATCACTAACTAATACCCTGAATCTAACACAATCTGAAGACATTTGGGGGGCTTGCCTATGTCAATTACCACTTCTAAGAGAGAATGATAATCTACAAACAATGGACAAAAAATATAAAATGTCCCAAAAAAACCATTAACGCGTAAATCACAAAACTGATTTTTTTCATTTGTTTTTTAAAAGAAACACAAAAGGTATGCATACCTTAGAGATAGTCCACTTGCGTCCCCCTTTCAAACAGTTTCTACTGTCATAGGAAACAACCTGATTGCAGCGGTGGCACATTTGTATGTATGATTACTACTCAATGGCCTTCTCAACCCCCCTCTTCATCCTTTCTGCTCTTCCTTTAGTTACGAACATCAGGGATGGATGTATCTCAATACGTTCTGGCATCGCATATCCAAAGTAGGTCTGTATATCCGTTGCGGCGTTACTTGCTCACTTACCACCCATGTTATGAAGTTCATATCCGATCGAAATTATGAAACTCAACAACACCAGCAACTTTGTATGGGCGCACCTAGTAAGATCCATACACTTGTAAAACTAACACCATGCATCACTTATCAGCTTATTTTGCATTGCTATTTCTCCATAAGCATCTACAAAAACACCATCAAACTCTTATATAGGTGCTTTGTTGCCATCTTTGTCTATGTATTGACAATATATGCTGGCGGATTTTTTCTTAGTAAATTGAATGTGAAAATGAGTAGCATGTGAGCATATGGAATTTCGTACTATTTGAAAAGTAGCATGAGCACTGGCATTCAGAAGACTCCTCATTATGCACCATATAGTGGATCCTCGTTTTGTTTTCATAATTGTTCTTGATCTTGTAGGTACGATTGCCCTCTACATTGGTGATAACTTGCATATGGCAATGCATCCGACCAACCTATAACTATCCCTGGAACAATAGAAGTTCAGGTGAGTGCCGATGTTCCTGGCATACTTCTCTATCTCAGAGAACGTCTTTAATTCTGGAAGGATGTTAAAGAAGCATTTTTGGCTTTCTACTCACGATGGTGTTGTGAGTCCATGGCATGCACAAACTAAACCCAAAATTCCACTAGACTGAGATTGGGACGTTATGGAACTGAGCATAGAATTTTGACTCTCAGGACCCAACGTCATCCTCAAGATTCCCGCCAAGAAGTCCTCTTTAAAGTAGGCATGCACCCAAAGGTCCCGAATCTCATATATTTGGTGCAACCACTCATTGTTGGTTAATGAAATTCCTCTAGCATCTCTGCCTAAGGCTCCTCGAACTCATCGGCAGAGTTTGATGCCTATATGCATCCCTTGATGCACTTAATGAAATCCTCATAACCATTCAGTGTGTGGTCTACTTCAAGAAGCTTTCTTATGATGTACCACATGCAGAATGGAAGCATTGACATATTAAAACATCTGTTATTGCTTGTCTGATCGCTGGATTTTGGTATGTGATTATGGTTTTTCGCCTATGGCTTTCCATAGCAATCAGAAAGTTGTTAAAAAACTATAGAAATGACCCCATCTTCTCATTCCTTAATAAACCAACCCCAAAGCAAATGAGCTACCTATAGTGATTTAATCTAATGAAGGGCGCAAACACCATTGAGTATATGTTAGTCTTGCGGGTCATGTTGAATGACAAGATGTCACTAAAAAAGGGCGTAGTTTCCTCTACTCAGATAGTCTACCAAAATAAATTCTTCAAACAGTTTCTTTCATCAATGGGATAGTCAAAGAAGAACCCAGGATCAACTTCCTTTTTGTTCTTCCACACATCCATAAACGTATGCACATTTATGTCTTTGATAAGTGCTTTCAAGTCTCTATGGTAATTCTGCAAGTCCTACGGCATGAAGCCAATGTTTTCATACCCACTAACCTACTTTTTTAGGAGGTGATAAACCTTTGACGGTCCTATATTAGCTTGGGCATACTTGTAGATCATGTCCTTATGCACGAACATGACATTTCTATTTGAAGGGAAGAACTGCCTCCTATGGGGTGTGCACTGGGGGTGAACAAGACCCTTACGAAATTTGATTATCTCAAACTTCCCATTGTTGATCGACCTCAAAACAATATGAGCATGGCACCCTTCTCTTGTTTGGACCCGCTTTCTTTTCAGTTTTCTCCCTTCAGTTCCATGTCTTGCTTTGGGGCATAGCTTTGGTGGTAACGGTAGCAATTTTCAGCATCTTTGCAGGTTGGCGAAATACCTCATTAGAGGACAATATAGTTTCCAATACTTTGTCGACTTATTCTTCCCGATAGAAGCACTACAAATACTAAAGCCAACATAAATAGCATATTTCTAGTAGAATTCAAGGTAGTCTTCAACCTATCAAACACCATGCCCAACCTCAGCACAAGCGTCCTATTATCATAATTTGGTGGCATCAATCAACGAATCAATAACTCCTAGAGTCGATGATTCAGCATGTCCCATGTAACTATTAGGAAAGCAAAAGGTTAACATTAACAACAAAAAGCACACAACATCAGAGTCATTGTCACTAACACAATCAATTAACAAGTAATGCAACAGAATTAGTTTTTGATGATGGAACACTCTGCAGCGGCTGCACTTGCTTAATGCGTTCGATAGTAACTATCTAATGACCACTTTCCTCCATATCCCAGCAGCTCTAACAAAAACAGTAAAATACATCGATAAAACTATCATGTAGAGAAAGAAGTTTGAGCATCTGATCATTCACAACACTAAAAGAGTCTCCTTCAAACAAGTTTAAAATTAGTGACCAACGGACATATCATTAGTGATCCATATGTGTAAAATTAGCGCTCATTGCATGTATGTAAAATGCACAACATTATAATGTTCTTTACTGGTTCTCTCAATGCTTACAATTCTATACGTGTCAGTTTGGTGATCAACAGACATGTCATTAGTGACTAATAGGCATAACATCAGTGACCACTTATGCTACACCTTCCTTACATCATAGAATTATCTCCTTATATATTTGGTGATCACTAGACATGTGTTTTATGATCAGTTGGTTTTAGATTAGTGATCAAGTCACTGAGTGTTGATGGTTTTTTTTTTAAGGCAGTTTCTTAGGATCTAATCCCCACCAATATGGTGATCACTGAGAAACTTCTTAGTGATCACCAGATATAAAATCAGTTATCAGTAGGCACAACATTGGTGAACACATATATTACTCACCGATCATTCTTCAAAGGTCCCTCATTGTCTAGCCGATGATAACTAGATGTGTGTTTGATGATCAAATAGAATAAGATTAGTGATCAGGTGAGCCAGTCATCAAATATGTCTACAACTCCACAGAAATGAATTCCTTCGAACATGGTGATCAATAGGCAACTGAATAGTGATCATATGGCATAAGAATGGTGATCAATGAATATGTCATTAGTGATCAACTTTTGAATGACCTATATCCATGAGTTAAGCAAGATATAAAGTCAATGCCAAACATTATCAAAGTATAATCACCTCTTATAACTCAAAACACTACAAAAACTTGCTTATATAGATACTAAATTAGATATGAAATTTAAATTTCGATTCTAAAAATGTTTAGAAATGAAAGTTTGAAATGAAAATGTATTTAGTATCAGATTGAAAGGAAAACTAGATACGGATAGCTATTTCATATCTGTCAGAAACGAGGTAAGAGATTTCGATTCCAAATTTAGTATTAAACAAAAATTTTGATTTTTTGCCAATCGAATTCAGATCTAGCCCTTAAACGCTCATTTGCATGCTTCCCTTCTCAATTGCTCACTCCTCCTCCTCCTTCGTGCAAACCTTAGCAACTCCAGCACTGTTGTCTATCAGAGCTTCGGTGGGTGGGGTTCTTGCTCTCTCTTTCTTTGACCTTTTGTCTATGTTTCTCTCTCGATATCATATTTTAATTTGTGAACTATGTGAAATATGTGCGGTTGTCAGGGTTCACAAAAATGCCAGCAAGAACCTCCCCACTCTGACAGTTGCTTCTTGTTAGGCTACTGAAGGTAGTGCTCTAATTGTTATACATCTATTTTCTCCACTCAGCTTATTTCATCATTTCAAGCGTTTGGGCCCTTAGGTTTTTCCTTTTAATCTTATTGTGCTATTGCTGTGAGATATTGCGAAATTGATTCATAATTACAAGCTTTTTTGAGTAGCTGAAGTTGCTCCATCCCTAACATTGTATGAGTGTAGCTTAGTCCATCCTTGAAAAAATGTATTTGGCAATTTCTTTGTGTTTTTAACTCTTGAAGTTTGGTTGGCCCATAAACCAAAGAGGGATTGACTAATATCTTCACAATGTTGTACCTATCCTCTCTATTGATTATGCATACCAACTGTTTGATAGAATGCCTTTCCTAGTAGTAATGAATTGCACTCTGCAGCGATTATGCTCCATGCCCTGTTTCACGTCACAATTATACAGTAACATGTTGCATTGCTTCTATGTATGTGACTTGATTATTGCTAAATGTGTCAAAGGGAGGATAAGGTAGATGAAGCCATTAAGTTTGTTCCATTCAGATCGCCTAAAGTTGGAAACATTTGCCTCTAACATTGCTTTTGCGGAATATTGTATGATTATTTTGGAGAAAGTAAGCACTTAAAGACCATGGGTTTTGCTGCACCAAAGATCTACGATAGGCATGTGTTCTTTGGAATTTGTCATCTTTAAGTCATTGTCTTCATGCTTGATTTTGGTAATATTGTGCTTATGTCATTGGATAAGTCAGTAGCCTCCATGTCACTTTAAGTGTTAGCAGAAGCATATTACCAGTTAGACTTGATTAGAATCCTTTAAAGGATCCAACTCCATTTGTAGATGAACTAGTTTCATCTGCATTGACATGAGCTCACGTATTACATTTATATGCCCATGATAAATTTCATTAGTAGTATTACAACATATCCTAATATGACATTTAGCTCACAACGAATGCTCCTTTAAGATGGCCTCCTTCTCTAAGAGAAGATGCAATCGTGATGAACACTGAGAGCCTATACTGATGTAATTGTGACTTCCATCCTCATTAACACTAAATCCATTTACTCAACATGCTACTTTATTCTCCATTTGTTGCACTTTAGTTCATCTCTACCTCGCAATGCGCTACTCCTTCATTTCAAGTTTCAAATGGTTTTTTCCTATAGGTAATGTTGACTGGATTTTCCATACCTGCCCAAGTATCATTTTAGACTCTCTACTAATTGATCTTCAGATTTAACAAGGTTGCTCCACTAATGAATTAAGTTTAAAGTAGCTTTTCATTAGCATCCTTTTCTCCATAAATGCATTGTGCCTTTATTTATCTCTATGATCTGAATTGAGCCCATTCTTTTGGTACTTTTAATTAAATAAGGTTTATTTCTATTATAGTTTCATTCATAGTCCTGGAGATAGCTTAAAGTTTTCAGTTACAATTGCAAGAATAGTTTCAATGATTAAAGCTTAATGCTTCTAGTTTAGAACACAAGTTAATAATGATGCGGTGTTTTCTCTCATTGGAGGCATCAACAAAGCTTGGTCGATTCACATGCTTACTGTAAGAAGTCGAGAGCTGACATTGATTAATAAAGAAGTTAAACAAAGAGCAGATGCTCTTGCAGGACTTAAAGCTCTCTTGGGCTCCAACACTTAGGTTGATATCTGCTACATACATCTCTTCACAGTAAGGATGTGTCCAACAAATGTGGAATATTTTTAGATAGGTGGGTATCTCATATGTGGTTGGTCTTGTCATGCATTTGAAGCCTAGGTTGTGCTTGGAACTTTATCAACAAGTTG
>JAKOGI010001698.1:66413-113913 GCA_029747015.1 Carnegiea gigantea | reverse complement strand
GGATACAATAGGAGGAAATGAAATCACTGACTACGAAGTGAGGGACTTTGCAGACTGTGCTGAGCTATGTGGCTTGCAAGAGATGAGAAGCACAGGGGCTTACTTCTCCAGGACAAACAGAACTATACGAAGCAGAATAGACAGAGCTTTCACCAATCTCCTTTAGTATGACCAGTTTGATTTCACCCAAATATATTATTTGGTAAATAGCCTGTCTGACCATACCCCTCTACTCATGCAATTCCAAGCCTCCCTTAAACCTAAAGCACAGTTCATTTTTATGAAATGTGGAGCACACACATGGATTTTCGGAATATTATTGCTACCACCATATTAGCAATCACAAGGGGAAGTCATATATCTCAACTTCCAGACTTCCTAAATAGGCGGAGACCAATCCTGTGAAAGTTAAATAAAGACCATTATACTGATCTACATGAGCAGCAAGCCAAGCATAGGATTGCGCTCACCAATGTACAAAATATGTTAAGTGAAGACCCGCTGAATGAGACTCTACAAACGCAAGAAAAACAATACAGGGACAAATATATAGTAGTGCTTACATCTGTGCAATCCCTACTAAAGCAATAGTGTAAGATGGATTGCATCAGCTATGGAAATGACTGGACTAAATTCTTCTTTGCAAAGGCAAAACAAAGGAAATTAGCCACATATATTTATACTATTAAGGATGTTAAAGGAAATTAGGTGGAGGGTTTCGACCAAGTTGGAAAGGTAATCTTCCCCCTACAAGCAGCTGCTAGGTAACTAACTCATACCGAGGACCCCCATTGACATGGCAGTGATTTAGAATGGACCAGTGCTTACTATTTACCAACAGTTTGGATTGTGCAAGGCATTCACCAAAAAGGAGATATAGAAGGCCCTTTTCTCCATCCGAAACACAAAATCCCCAGGCTCTGACAGCTATAATAGTGGATTTTACAAAACCACCTCGCACTATACATGAACCCTGGTATATGCAGCAGTGAAGGATTTTTTTTACCACATATGAAATGCCTAAGTTTCTAAGTGCAACTAAACTAGTTATGCTCCCCGAAAACCAGCGTCCACAATCTGCTATAAAATTCAGGCCCATTTCTTACTTCAATGCTATCTACAAGTTTATATCGAAATTGCCTTGCTCAAGACTTAAAACAGTCCTCCTTGATCTAATTAGCCTGAGCCAAAGTGCTTTATACAAAATAGAGAACTGTTGTATAATGTCATAATATGCTAAGATATCATCAGAGGTTACCAGAGGCAACATATCTCCCCCATATGCCTGATGAAAATTGACCTATAAAAAGCATTCGACTTCGTTCATTGGGATTTTCTTAAGGAACTTCTCAATGCCCTAAAGTTTCCCGAAGTTTTTATCAGAGGGATCCGGGCCTGTGTTACATCAGTTCAGTTTAGTATCCACCTTAATGGACAAATATCAAGGGTTTTTGAAGGGGGAAGGGGATTAAGACAAGGAGACCCACTCTCCCCCCTTTTATTTGTTCTCTCTATGGAATACCTATCCAGATTACTATTAGAGGCAAGTAATAATCCTGATTTCAAGTTCCATCCTTATTACAAACACCTGAAGCTTACCCATCTAATGTTTGTCCGTGATCTAATTCTATTTAGCAAAGTAGACCCTAAGTCCCTGCAATACAGACAGATTGCTCTCAAGACATTCTAAGGATATACAAGCCTTCAAACAAACCTCCAAAAATCTCAGATTATGTTTGGTGGATGCTCTTAGACTCTGCAGGCCCTTTGTCTTATAATTACAAGATTGCATGAGGGGAACCTTCCAATGAAATACCTAGGGGTCCTAATAACAACTACGAGATCAACAAAAATAGACTGTAGAATCCTTATGGATAAAATCCTAGCCAAAGTTCAAGTTTGGCAAACAAGGCACCCATTCTTTGCAGGTAGAGTTATGTTGATCAATACAGTCATCTTTGGCATACTCAGCTGTTGGGCCTCCATCTTTATCATTCCCCAAGAAGTGTTTAAAAAAATCACTCAAGTATGCAGAAATTTCTTATGGAGTGGACAAGCTGAATTCAAAAGAACCCCACATATTTCATGGCATACATCCTGTCTACCAAAGAAATATAGAGGGTTGGGGATCAAGAATTTCACAACATGGAATAAAACTATGATTGCAAAGCTGGTTTGGGCTATATCCACCAAAAAAGACCTATTATGGGTCAAATGGATCCATGGTAAGTACTTAAGAGGACAAAACTGGTAGACCTACACCCCTCCACAAGACTGTAGTTGGTATTAGAGGAAAATATGTCAAGTAAGAGAACAATTCAAGCTTGGGTGCACAAATCCATCAAACTGGGAATGGCAAGGCTCTCAAATATACAAGGTAAATATAGGCTACTAGTAGCTTTTAGGGCTGCCTAACAAGGTACCCTGGGCAAAGAATATTTGGGTTAGAACATTAATTTTGAGATATGCTATCATAGTAGAGGTATTGATGCATTACAAAACACCAACCAAATGAAGGCTGAACGGGTTCATGACCTACAGGGATGACACTTGTGACCTCTATCAAGTGGCACAGGAGGGTGAGCAACATATATTTTTCCATTGCAGCTTTGCACAAGAAGTCTGGACCCACATCAATAGCTGGTGGTAGATACTATAACCAGTGTGGAGCCATTCGTAAATGCAAGGGGGAGAAGAAAAGAAAAAACATCACATTTGCAATTTTCTTAGCAACCATATACCATATTTGGTATGCCAGGAGTTCATTGCTATTCAAGCAATAGCAAATCCCCCCAGGCACCATTGCATATATGATCAAAGAGCAAGTTAGGTACAAAACACTATAAATCTACAGAATTTCAAAGAAATATACCAAATACATAGATAGGTTGTTACAATGAGACCATAACCAAAAGGCTCGTAGTCAAAAGACATAGGGCACCGAGGTTGTAAATACTTGGTTTTTGTGGTAATGGAAAACATCTTCCCTACCATATATATATGTGTGTGTGTGTGTGTGTGTGTGTGTGTGTGTGTGTATATACACATATATATGTGTGTGTGTCTGTGTGTATACATATCTATATATTATATATATATATATATATATATATATATATGTTATGTATGTATGTATGTATGTATGTATGTTGTATTATATATATATATATATATGTATGTATGTATGTATGTATATATGTTTGTGCATATATATACATATATATATATACACATATATATATACATACATATATATATATAATATATATATATATATATATATATATATATATATATATGCACACACACATACACACACACATATATATCTGTGTGTGAGTGTGTGCGCGCGTGCACGTTTTGTGCAGATATGAACCTAGAATTTCTACTTTTAATGATTTTAATTTTCAGATTTTATAGGTTCTCCTATTTTTAGGTTTTGCTGAAACTGCTTTTGTAAGTAGTGATTAATAGAAATTTAAATAGTGATTAATAGACATAATTTTAGTGATCATCTAAATATATGCGTACTTCTTTACTCATTGCTTGCAAGTCAACCATTCTTTATTTGTGTGATCAATAGAAGTGTGATCAGTGATTGATTGGCGTGAGGCTAGTGATCTCTTCATTCAATGTTTATTTTGGTTTGTGACAAGTTGCAAATTCAGTCGTTGCATTTGCTTTAGAATTTATTCATTTTTGTTATTGGTGATCAATAGACATTTTATTAGTGATCAATCGATTTGTGATTAGTGATCGCATTTAATAAGATTAATGATCTATTAAATAGGTGTTAACTTTTTTTGCAATTGCTTATCGAATTTGGCTTTTGTGTTATTTGGTGATCAACATATATGTTATTGGTGATCAATAGATTTGTAATGTCTTGAATAAGTGTTTACTTTTTTGCAATTGCTTCTGGATTTCATTGCTTCTGTTGTTGTTGATCAGTTGACATATTATTAGTTATCAATGTTTACTTTTTTGCAATTGCTTGTGGATTTTATTACTTGTGTTGTTGATTAGTAGACACATTATTGATTAGTGATCTTTTGTTATAAGATTAGTGATCTCTTAAATAAATGTTTACGATTCTACAATAGCTTTACAATTTAGTTCTTGTGTTCTTGATGATCAACAGACATCTTATTAGTGATCAATAGATTTATGATCCCTTAGATAAATGTTCATTTTTTAACAACTGCTTCTAGAATTTTCTACTGCTATTGTTGGTGATTAATAGACCTATTATTAATGATCTATAGTTTTGTAGTTAGTGATCGTTTGTCATGAGACAAGTGATCTCTTGATTTTTTTTTAAATTTTGGTTTTCAGGAAATGGTTAGCATAAGTACTAGTCAGAATTCAAGAAAGCTTGGTGTTCTCAAGAAGATGCTGGGGTTGGAACTCAAAGCAATGAAAGGTAGTGGTCAATGATTTGTCTGCTTGCATGGGCATTTTCTTGTATCAATGTTTCCAAATCCTCAGTTTACTTTACTAAAATAATTTCCGCAGTCATCAACATCGACCACAGTCCTCTCAAGGAGCCAAAAAGGATACAAAGTGAAAGACAAGTTGAAGATAATTGCAAACAGCAAATGTGAACTACCACATTTCTGTGTATAAGTCTGAGATTCGTGATTCTGACATCATCTCTGGTTAGTGACTCATTACTTTTTTCATTCTACTTGCCATAATAATTTACATGCTATAATTAGTTAACCTTACTAACAATGCTTTATAAATAATAATAATTATTATACAGAGTTTTTTTGTACCTGTTTATCGGCTTTTAAAATGGGCCAAAAGCGGTTCACCCGTGGCCCATTTATTTACATAAAAAGGTTGGTCCAGCCCACATCGTTGACGAGCCGGTCATGACCTGACCCCGTCAATTTTGCAATTGGGTCGACCATAACTTAACCCGACTCGATCCATTGCCCACCCCTACTTGACAAGATCAATGCTATGTTAGATATAAAATCCTCAACGACAGTGAAAGATGTGCAAAAGCTAACTGGTGTATGCAGCACTGGGAAGAATCATGTCATGATCGATGGATAAGTGCCTTCCTCTCTTCATTAAAGAAGAAATTATGGTTCCAAAGGGATAACAAAGCTGAATAAGCCTTTCAAAGTGTTCGTACTAAAAATGTGTCATTTTTAAGATACTTTAACGCCTGATTATTATTATTATTATTAAAATGTGTCATTATAATTATTATTATTAGGTTTTTATTTGATTTTATTTTATTTTGTAGGTTTTGAATAAATCTGGAAAAATGCAAGGATATGCGGAAAAAGATGGCGGAAATGCCGGGAATGAAAAATTGGACCGAATTGACTCGAACTCCGCCCAAATGCCATTTGTTGTTTGGACCTAAAAAAAAAAAAAAAGAAGGAAAATAGCCCAAAAAAGCTAACCGGCCCAAAACATTCCCTCCCAGGCATGCTCAGCACGTGACTTCAGTTTTCCCAGCCACCCATGTGCTTCGCACGGGACTCGTATAACCCCCTCCCTCCCCTTTTAATCCTCTCTCTCTTCTTCTTCTCAGTTTCGTTCCCTAAAATCAGAAACCTCCCATGCCTCATCTCTTTCTTCTACCTTCGTCGCCATTCCCATCTTTATCTTCTCCCTCCTCGACGGCTCAACAATTGTAACCGTCAAGCAACAGCTCAACACCATCCTATCCTCATACGCTCTAAACGCCACAGAAGCCTCGCAATCGTTGCCCACATGTCTCAAATCGAACGATGAAGAATGAAGAACGGCGGGGATAAAAGGCAAAGCCAAGCATCAGGTTAGGGGTTAATGAATCCTCTAGGTTTAGTTTAGTTTAATTTTTGCAATAGTTTTTCAAAATTTAGACACACTTTCGATTTAATTACTGGGGTTAGGGTTTATTGTTAGACAGTTGATTAGTTCGAAATTGATGTAATTGAATGCCAAATGTTGCTGAGTTCTATTCAATATGTATGAAGGAGGCTTTGATTGTATCGATTTTGGACTTGGTTAGCTTAGCTCTTCAATTTTCTTCCCCCTCACCTATTCGATTTATACGCTGCTCGGTGGTTCCAGTGTTTAACGGCAAGATGCAAAGCTAGGATTAGTTTGGGTGGCATTGTTTGTGGTCGAATTCCTCCCCTACGCCGAGTTCAGATGAGCTTTGTCATCGGGTTTTCTTCTTGATCCTTGCTTCTCTTTTAATTGCTTCTGAGCCCTGCCAAACGATAGGTTGATCTGGTTTGTTTGATCTAATTGAGTTGATTATATTATGTTTGGAAGCAGTATAATTAATTAGAATAGCTGATTCTGGAACCTGTTCTGTTTGGGACCTTCAATTAGGGTTGTTCAGGCATGATTGTTGAATTGATATTTGCTGGTTGATGGAAGCTGTTTTTGTTGATGCAATTTCGGTTATGAGTAGCTGAGATTCTGTTCTTGCTTCCACTTTTCGTTTCCTGCAACTTGGAGATTAATAATGGTTGATGAATGATGGTGTTTTTCTTCCTTTCCCCCCCCCCCATTCACTCTCCGCTTAATGTACAACCCAGTCATGCCTTTTCTGGTAATTTGATGGTAGTGGTTTTCGATTATTGAGCTTGATAGCTTGATTTTGGTAGCGTAGAATGGTAAATGGTGTTGATTCTAGTTTTCAAACTATTTCAGATTAGTTGTTAAACAGATTGGATTCTAGATTTTAATTCTAGGTGAATACTGTTGGATGCATAATGTCTTTAGGATGCACGCTTAAGTTTAGTTGATTGTGTGGACAAATACTTAGTAGAGTTAGGATGAATCATTAGTTCATAATAAAGCTTGAGTTTAGTCTATCTAATTCTATGCTTAGTTGAATGCTCAGTTGAACACTTATGTTTTCCTTGAACGATTTAATTTGGTTTAGTATAGATCACATTAGGGTAATTAGTTCATCCACCCCTTAATGACCTAAATCTCATCCTTGTCTCTGAGGATACGACCCTCAAGTACGACAGCGAGAGCTGTACACTTGCGGCCTTTTTTAGTTACACTCAAAATTTACTAACAAGTTTTTGGCACCGTTGTTGGGGACGACGGCATAAGATTAAGTCATGTTTTCATTTTCATTGTTATTTTCATATTAGTTGCATATGTTACACTTTACTTTGTTCATTTCATTAAGTTGTTACTCAATTTAGTTCACTTCCTAAAAATTTTCAAAAAATCCTAAAAAATTAGAAAAACTTTCAAAAATCACAAAAAATTAGAAAATCTTAAAAATTGAAAAAATTTTGAAAAACTTGAAAACCACAAAAAGAGGTTGCATTAAAATTTTGAATTTGGTTTTAAGGGACTCTTTTATTTGTGTTCAAAAATTGATAAACCATCATGACTTGGTTACTTTTTGTGTGTAAATAGTTTTTAGGGTTAAGAAGCTTTTTAATTGTGATTTTGTGTTGCTTGCCTCAAACAAAAAGAGAAAAAAATTAGGAAATTCAAAAATCTAAAAAAATAGAAACGAAAAAAGACCAAAAATAGGATTTCTGTTGGTGAAGGTGTGGGTTTTTTAATGACTAGTTAGGTTAGAGACCTTAAAGATCAAAGACTCGTTAGGAGTGAGCCTGACCCTGACATAGAACCTGAACTTGAACCTAAACTTGAATTAGAGAACATGGCACAAGAGAGGACTTTGAGTGATATTTTCTGTCCTCCTAGGACTACTTTGCCATCATGTTTTGTTATGCCTGTTCTTGCACCGAATGTAGCCTTCGAATTGAAACCCCATTATACTCAGGTGCTCCCTAAATTTATAAGTTTGGAGGATGCTTATTTATTTTTAAGGGAATTCGAAGAAGTTTGTTTTATGATGTATTTCCCTAATATTCCCATTGATGTTGTGCGAATGAAATTGATTCATTTTGCTTTGAAAGATTCTGTTAAACGATTGATGTATGGCTTGACTGCTAATTCTGTTACTTCTTGGAATGATTTTGTAAGATTATTCTTAAGAAAATATTTCCCTAATGCCAAGACTATTAAGCTAAGGAATGAAATAAAACAATTTGTGCAACTTGATAAGGAATCACTTTGGAAATATTTCGATAGGTTCAAAACTTTGTTGGCCCAATGTTCCCATCATGGTTTAGACCAAATATGTTTGTGCCAGATTGTACATGAAGGACTTGACCAACAAACTAAGACCATGGTAGAGTCTATGTGTCAGGGTGGCTTTCTTTCTAAGAGGCAAGAGCTCTACAACTGGCAGGGAGTTTCTATAGGACTTGACTGAGAAAATCATGCAGTGAAAAACTGCTCGAGATGACAACCTAAGTTCTAGGTTGGTAAGGGGTGATTTGCATTCAGTCTCTGATGTGAGTCACTTAGAGTTTAAGATTACTGTTTTAGAAAACATGTTAAAAGGATTATCTCCCCAGATGTCCCAGTTATCTCAGACTTCTACAGTGTTATGTTCGCATTGCCAAGCTCTAGATCATTCATTGAGTGGTTGTCCTTATTTTGCTCATCAATTAGCAACTAAACAGGAACAATCAAGTATGGCTTCCCAGATACCTAAAAATGACCCTTTCTCCCTTTACTATAACCCAGGGTGGAGGAATTATCCTAATTTTTCATGGAATAGTGGACCCAATGCAATCGTTCCTAATTCCCAGCCTGGGATGTTTCCTGGAAATAATCCCCAGCACATTTCTCACCCTTCACACTATTTTCAAAGACCGACTTTCTCAAGTGCACCTAATGCACCTAGACCTCCACCTCCTGCAGCTCAAGTTCAATGTTCTCCAGGTTATACTGACATTGATGAATTAGAGAGGAGAATTAATAATAATATGGAGAGAATGATTAATGCTAACATGGAAAAAATGGTGAGAATGATGGCTGAACAGTTTTTCCAATTAGCATCATCTTCTAGGGAACTAGGTACTTTCCCGAGTCAACCTAAGGTGAACCCTAATAGTCATGCCTCCTCTTCTTCTGGTAACCCTAATGAGCCAGTGAGGAAGGTGAATGCGGTTATATCTCTCCATTCCGGTCGAGAGGTTGATAACCAAGTGAGAAATCCTAATGAACTTTACAGGTTTTCTCATCAGTTCTTATAAAAATCTTCCCCCTCTTTTACTCCAGAGACTGGTCCATCTAGTCAGTTAGGGGATGCTCCTAATAGTGTCCCCATTGTTTCAGATTGTCCTCCCTCTTAGTCACCTTCTAAGGAAGAGGAGCCTCAAGAAAAAGACTCCTTTGGCTCAGCAAGTTCTTCACCTCCTAAGAGTTCTTCTTCCCCTTCTGATGAGAAAATCCAGATGCCATTGCCTCCTTTCCCCCGTAGGTTAAAGAAGAAAGATCAGGATCATATTGAGAAGATGAGAGAGACTTTCTCTCAATTTAAGATTAACATTCCCTTGCTTGATGCTATTCAGCAGATGCCTCCTTATGCCAGATTCTTAAAGGACTAAGAAGGCTTTCTTGACTACTGGTACTAATTCTATCTTTTCTCAGATCCCTATGAAGTATAAGGACCTCGGTTACCCTACTGTGTCTATAGTTATAGGGGACCAACTCATTCATAGAGCATTACTTGACTTAGGGCTAGCGTTAACTTGATCCCCTTTGCTGAGTATGAGAGGCTAGAGTTAGGTAAGCTGAAACCTACCAAGATGGTCATTCAATTGGCTGATAGATCAGCTATGGTACCGAGGGAGATAGTTGAGGATGTGCTGATTAGAGTGGGTGAATTTATTTACCCAGTGGATTTCATTGTAATCGAAACTGAAAAGGTGTCCAACTTAGCTAGTTAGGTTCCTGTGATTCTAGGGCGTCCTTTCTTAACCACTACCATTGCCCTCATTAACTGTAGGAATGGTATTATGAGACTGTCTTTTGGCAACATGACTATGGAATTGAATATCTTTAACATGCAAAGACAGCCTTCTGGATTTGATGATATGGAATTTTCTACTCTTAACCGGATAGGAGATTCTGCATTTGATGATGCTTTTGATGATGTACTTGTTACTGAGTATGAGTCATTTTTGATAGATGATGAGCCTGAATATGATGTATTTGAGTTTGATGACTTATGCTCTACTGCTAATTGTTTGCTTACTGCTATATCCGAATCCATTGCTGAATCTATTTTTCGTATTGCTCTTAAAACCCCTTCCTGATTCTCTTAAGTATGCATTCTTAGGACTCGATGAATCCTCACCTGTCATTATTGCTTTTGATTTGGATCAGGATCAAGAGGATAAACTGATTTCTTTACTTAGAGAGAACAAGGAAGCTCTATGATGGACTTTAGGGGATATTAAGGGCATTAGTCCTTCTATTGTGCAACATAGAATTCATTTAGAGGATCACGCTAAGCCCTACCATGACCCTCAAAGACCTTTGAATCCCACTCTGCAGGAAGTAGTCAAGAAGGAGGTTTTGAAATGGTTAGATCATGGGATCATTTCTCCTATTTCTGGTAGTGAGTGGATTAGCCCTGTTCAATTCGTTCCTAAGAAGACCGGTATTACTGTGATTAGGAATGATAAGAACGAGCTAATCCCTACTCGAGTTCAATCTGGGTGGCGTGTGTACATATATTATAGAAAATTGAATGCTGCCACTAGAAAAGACCACTTTCCCTTCCCCTTCTTGGACCAGATGCTAGAAAGGTTAGTTGGACATTCCTTTTGTTGCTTTTTGGATGGATATTCTGGTTATACCTAGATCTCTATTGCTCCTAAGGATCAGGAGAAGACTACTTTCACTTGTCCATTGGAACATATGCTTTTAGAAGAATGCCGTTTGGACTGTGTAATGCCCCTGCTACCTTTCAAAGATGTATGATTTCTATTTTCTCATATTTAGTTAAGTAATGCATGGAAATTTTCATAGATGACTTCTTTGTCTTTGGATTTTCTTTTGATGATTGCTTGTCTAATCTGAGAAAGGTATTAGAAAGGTTTTGAGAGAAAAATTTGACCTTGAATTGAGAGAAATGTCATTTCATGGTAAAAAAGGGTATAGTCTTAGGTTATATTATTTCTTAAGATGGAATTAAGGTAGACAAAGCTAAGACTGACCTGATCATTAATCCTTTCCCTCCCACTAGTGTGAAAGAGGTACGGTCTTTCCTTAAACATGCGGGCTTTTATCGACGTTTCATTAAGGATTTCAGTAAGATTGCAATGCCTTTGTCCAATCTGTGAGCTAAGGATGTGCCATTTCATTTTTTTGAAAAGCGTCATGAGGCATTTTCTAAGCTTAAGAAGGCCTAACCTGTGCTCCTATTCTCCACCCTCTCATTTGGGGAGAACCTTTTGAATTGATGTGTGACGCATCTGATTTTGCTATTGGGGTTGTGTTAGGACAACGTATTGACAGGAGACCCCATGTGATTTATTATGCTAGTCACACATTGAATGATGCTCAGCTAAATTAAACTGTTACTGAAAAAGCATTTCTGGCTGTAGTCTTTAGTTTTGAAAAGTTTAGATGCTGTCTGATTGGGTCACATGTGATTGCTTACACTGACCACTCTATCCTAAGCACCTTCTTTCTGAGAAGGATGCTAAGTCTAGACTTGTAAGGCGGATTCTACTTCTATAAGAATTTGACTATGAAATCAAGGATAAGAAAGGTCCTTAAAACCTTATAGCTGACCATCTGTCTAGGATCATCTATGATAAAAAGAGTGAGTCTAGTATCTCTGAGTGCTTCCCTGATGAGCAATTGTATGTTGCTCACCCCCATCCTTGGTACACTGATATTGTGAATTACTTAGTTGCTGGTAGGATCTCTGAGGGTTGGACTAAGAATGACAAAGATAGATTCTTCCACCTTGTGAAGTTCTTTGTTTGAGATGACCCCTATCTGTTTAAATACTGTTCTGACCAAGTCTTTAGGAGGTGCATTTCCGACCATGAGGTGAGAAGTGTCCTTTCTTTTTATCATGACTAGGCATGTGGGGGGCATTTTAGTGGTAGAAAGACAGTAGCCAAGATTCTTCAGTGTGGTTTTTACTGACCAACTTTGTTTAAAGATGCATTTGAGTATTGTAAGAGTTGCATTAGATGCTAGCAGTTGGGTAGGATAAGTAGGAAAGATATGATGCTACTGAACCCCATCATTGTGGTGGAGGTCTTTAACGTGTGAGGTATTGATTTTATAGGATCATTTCCAATATCTGTTGCAAATGAGTACATTTTGTTAGCTGTGGATTATGTTTCTAAATGGGTTGAGGCCATCCCTTCTAGAACTAATGAAGCTAAAGTGGTTGTGAAATTTCTTAGAGAGAATATCTTTGCTCGATTTGGTATGCCCTGAGCTACTATTAGTGATCAGGGCACCCATTTTAATAATAGAGCTTTTGATGCCTTACTGAGGAGGTATTCCATAGTCCATAGACTTTCTACTCCCTACCATCACCAAACCAGTGGCCAGGTTAAAGTGTCCAATCGGTAGATTAAGTAGATTTTGAAAAAGATTGTGAGTGGGCATAGAAAAGACTGGGCTGATAAGCTGATAGATGCTCTTTGGGCATACAGGACGACTTTCAAGACTCCCCTAGGTATGTCACCTTATAGTGTAGTTTATCGTAAGCCTTGCCATTTACCTATGGTGATAGAGCATAAAGCTTGGTGGGCTATTAGGAAGCTTAACTATGACTTAACTGAGGTAGGTGAAGAGAGACGACTGCGGCTGAGTGAGCTTGATGAGATTAGAGCTGAGGCTTATAAGAGTTCTCGATCGTATAAAAAAAGAGGGCAAAGTTGTTTCATGATCGATGGATTTTTAGAAAGGAATTTTTCCCGGGAATGAAAGTACTCTTGTATGACTCTAGACTTAATCTATTTCCAAGGAAATTTAGGTCCCACTGAACGGGTCCTCATGTTGTCTCACATGCTTTTTCCTATAACGCAGTTGAAATTCAGGATCCTCAGACTGGTGCCACCTTCAAAGTGAATGGCCAGCACTTGAAACCATTTCTGGAGGTGCCGAGCCAAGAAGATGTCGAGTGTCTGATACTCCATAACCCTAGCCATGGTCGATGAATGAGACCTGAAATAGCTTGGGTGTACTTAGCACCCAACCTGGTTTGCCAGAAACTTCTTCTCTTCTCTCTCCTTCTTTCTCTCTTTTCTTCTTTCTTTGTTTTATTTCAGTTTACTCTTGTATAGTTGACCGTTTTTCTTTCCTTATGATTGTTGTTTTGTTTTTTTGAGTCTAGTTTTTTTTTAGGTTTTACTTTTGGGTTTTTTGTGTCTATTCCACTTCCAATGAGGATATTGTGAAGCTTTGGTATGGGGGTGGGGTACCCATGTGTGCATATTTTTCTTTGAAAAAAACTTTTGAAAAATCTAAAAATATTTTGGTTTTGTTTTGGGAACATTTTGTACTCTTTCTGATTAATTTGAATCCCCTGTACTTTAGTTATTAGCTTGTATATAAGTAAGATGTGCATGATAGGTCTCCAACCTCAATGTGATATTCTAAACCCTAATTCTAACTCCAGTGGTTCATTATAGGTTGTGTAATCCGGTCCTTGTTTATGTAACGCCTCAAAAAGTACATGATTCATTACTTGCTGAAGTTCACCAATTAACAATAATAACCCAATGAATAGGGCGTTACCGCCGTCCAAAAAAGACAAGGCTTTCATTACATACATTCAAACCATGTAGTTATACACAGAAATGGTTCTAACATCCCAACCATTTCAAGGATTATACCAAAATACATAATTCAGTTCAAAAATATAGTTTCAACACCAAAATACATCACAATATGACATGATAGCATCTCAGCACTCATACACCACCAATCACATGGACAGTCCTAGCTCACTTATCACCTTTAGCCGTCCTGCCCACCTGAGGGTGGTTCACTGAACACTTTCCCAAAACAAAATATAAAAACACTTTGAACTGTGACCCAAAGCTCAGTACACGCATTCCTTTAATGTTAACGATTCACTGAAAATTTATTTGGGCCCCCTTTGCAATTCACTTCAATTTTAAAACAGGGAATGAGATGCATATAAAACTGAATTGTCAATTATTATCTGTTAGTGCACCCCTAAGTAACTGTTACAATTTGTGAATAGGTGTATACCTGCCAAGTCGACCGATGGACCTAACCTGAAGCTGCGCGGGTAACTGGAGGGCAATACCCGGTAACTGATAACTGATGGGGTCACTAATTATGTGATAAAACACTGATTAAAATGATTCATTGATGTACTTACCAAAATATTACGATTTCGATAAATACATACTGATTTCTAAAGGTACAGGCAATGAACGTACCTGGGAGTTTTAAATACAAGTTCACGGTGTAATAAGATGGACTAAAGTGAAGAGAATGAAAGTTTAGGCCTTGATTATGTTCAAAAGATCATTACAGGAACATAAGGTCAGAAACGATCTTGTTCTTATAATGGATGCCTTTAAATAAAACTACCTTATGAAGAATCTTACAAACCAGTTCATAGATTAAACTAAAATGATGAAACTATATAATAAATCATAGAAATGTGTTTTAAGGCGCGGTAGCAAGTTTAGAGAATAAGGGCATATAAATAGGGTACGGAAAGAATAGACCACAACTTATACTCTCGACCTCGAAATGAGACCTAAACCCCAATATGAAAAGCTTAGGAAGTCCTCTAAAATTTTCATTAAGGACACATGACATGATTCCCACAATAGGGTTCCTAAAATGGGGCTAGAACACCAACATGTCAGTTCTAAGTTCATCCTGCACAGGTTCAGTAAAATGACCATAACTTTTTCCACAGACCTCAGATTTATATGATTCAAGAGCCATTTTAAAGCTAACACACTGACCTATCTACGCACCAGAAAACATAATTTTTGGCTAGGCTGATCATTACCAGTTTTGTCTCAAAAATTGTCCTATTTTTCTGGAAATTCCAGCCTCACTGTTTGAGTTTGTTCCCTCACTTTTCCCACAAATTCTCAACTTAAACCATTCTTTAAAAGCATGTAAATACACTTTGGTCCATTCCAACATCATACAAAAACACCACACTCAATTTCACTTTATATTCATATCCAACAAAGCTCATTTTCTGGTCACATATACAACATACCTCAAATTTAATACTAGTTTGGTCTAAACCATGCATTCTTGGATAAAACCCTAACTTAAGGTCAACTTAAACTCACCCCTATCAGTTCAAAACACCATAAACACCATAATAAACTTCAATAGATTAAAAGATGAGCAAAATCAAGGATAAATAATCAATCTCCAACACTTGAACATGAAGCTTGCATGATTAAGATAAAACCCTAACCCTAGAATCAGCCAACTTCAACTCCACCATGATCCATCACCAAGATTATTTTTAATTCAATAAAAACAACATGATCCATCATCAAAATAACCAAAACAAGAAGCAAAAACCAAATATTCAAAGAACAAGATTGAAGTCACTTACTTTAAGCTTGAAACTAGTGGAGATGGAGATGATATTTGGTGATTTTGAGAGTGAAAGATGATAGCCGATGGAGGGAGGTGATTGGAGATTGCAACCCTTGCCAGAGGTTGGCTGAAAAGTGGCTGGAAAACACCATAAAAAGGGGGCTGGGCTGCTGGTCTAGTTATACCGTGGGGTAGAGAGAGAGGAAGGAGGGAAGAAGAGAGAGAAAGTGTCTTGAATTACTTGGTGTAAAATAAGGCTCATGTCAAAATAAATACTTGACTAAAAATAACCCTCAAAAACTCCTTTTCACTAAGTATAATTAGGTCCTAATTAAGGATAATTAGCTAAACAAATAGGGTCAAGTCTCATTGGGCCAAAATCGGCCTTAAACGGGCTTGGGTTTGGAAAAGAGCTGAAACTAAGCGCGTTTGTAAATCTTTTTTTTTCCCCAAAATGTTTGTGATTGTCATAAATAATAAATAATTAAATCACTTAATTCATAAATATCAAGGCCTAATATCGATCTCCAGAATTTGATAAGAACAAAACCAGAATTGCAAGGTGAGGCCTATTTAAATTCTCCCAATTGAAATAACAAAGAAAACAATGATTTAAATGCGATGAAATTAACCACATGGATTAATGAAATGAATAAATATGATTTAGGGTCGAACTATTACAGTCTTCCTCCCTTAAAAAGTTTCGCCCTTGAAACTGATGAACTTAATCATAACATGCAGGATTACCTCGAATAAATGTGGGTATTTGGTTTTCATTGCCTCCTCAGTCTCCCAAGTAGCTTCTTGGGAGGTGTGGTTCGTCCAAAGTACTTTGACCAATGGTATCTGCTTGTTGCCTAGCTGCTTGATCCTATGGTCTAGTATTTGGACAGGATGCTCCTCCTATACTAGATCTTCAGTGATTTCGATAGGTTCAGATACAATGGTATGGTCTGGATCTGGCATATATTTCCTAAACTGAGAGATATGAAACACGTCATGCACATGCTTAAGTTCTACAGGCAGATCTAGATGATAAGTGATGGGATTTAACTTTTTAATGATTTCATAAGGTCCAATGTACCTTGGACTCAGTTTGCCCCGTACTCTGAACCTTTTGACACCTCTGGTTGGTGAAACTTTCAGAAAAACTTTATCGCCTACTTGAAACTCCAGAGGCCTTCTTCTTTTGTCCGCATAACTTTTTTGTTGACTTTGGGCAACCCTAATATGTTCCCGAATCTTTCTTATTGTTTCAGTGGTCTCTTGAATCATTTCAAGACCTATAATCAGTATCTCGTCTAAATTACTCCAGCACAACGGGGTTCTACATCTTCTCCTGTATAAAGCCTCAAATGGGGCCATTTTGATGCTGGACTGATAGCTGTTGTTATAAGAGAACTCTACCAAAGGTAAGTCATCTTCCCACTTCTCTTGAAACTCCAGTACACAAGCTCTCAGCATGTCCTCTGAAATTTGATTTACTCTTTCAGTTTGTCCATCTGTTTCTGGGTGATAGGAGCTACTGAAGTTTAGTTCGATCCCAAAGGCCTTTTGAAGCGCTTGCCAGAAACATGCTTGGAATCTTTGATCCCTATCTGAGACTATGTCCAAAGGGATCCCATGCAAACGGACTATCTCCTTAACATACAATTGGGCTAGTCTTTCAACTCCCCAAATATCCTTAGCTGGCAGGAAATAAGCCAACTTCATGAGTCGATCTACTATGACCCAGATAGCATTCTTTTTCGAGGCAGAAAGGGGTAAACCCAAAACAAAGTCTATTTTGATCGAATCCCACTTCCAAGTGAGAATTTCTAAGGGTCGTAGTCCACCCATAGGATGTTGATGTTTTGCTTTAACTTTCTGGCAAGTTAGACACTTATCCACATATGCTGCAACGTCTTTCTTCATATTTTTCCACCAGAAGTAGTGTCTCAGATCTCTGTGCATCTTGGTGCCTCCTGGATGCACTGAATAACGAGTATTGTGAGCCTCTTCCAGGATTTGCTTTCTTAATTCCCCATTTTTTGGCACATATAAGCGATTCTGGAATGCAGGGTCCCATCCTCGTGTACTACAAATCCCGGAGACTTCCCTTTTTCCAAATTTTGCTTTATTCTTTAGAGTTCGGGATCACTTTCCTAGTTTAGTTGAATTTCTTCCACTAGGGAAGACTGTACAGTAAGTGCTGATAATTGAGCATTTGTTTGCCCATGGGACACTAATTGAATCCCAAAGTCCTCAAGTTCTCTCAAGAGGTTCAATTGAGTAATCACCATAGTGTTTGAGCTATATTGCGCCTTCTTATTCAGGGCATCCGTCACCACATTTGCTTTACCAAGATGATATTGAATCTGTAAATCATAGTCTTTAAGCAACTTAAGTCAACGCCGTTGCCTCAAATTGAGCTTCTTCTGGGTGAAGATATACTTTAAACTTTGATGATCAGTATAGATCTTATATGGTACCCCACATAAATAATGTCTTCAAATTTTCAATGCAAAGACCACGGTTGCTGACTCCAGGCCATGGGTAGGGTAGTTTTTCTCATACGACTTGAGTTGTTGAGAGGTATAAGCTACTACTTTGTCCTCTTGCATCAATACGCACCCTATACCATTCTTCGAAGCGTCACTATAAACTGTATACTCCTTCCCTTCCATTGGTAACGTTAGGATTGGGGCGGTAGTTATTCGCTGCCTTAGCTCTTGGAAAGCTTTCTCACATTTTTTAGTCCACTCGAATTTGTTTGCTTTCTTCAGTAGATTGGTCAGTGGTGATGCTAGTTTCGAAAAGTCCTTGACGAACCTTTGGTAGTAACCGGCTAAACCCAGATAGCTTCTAATCTCAGTGACATTGGTAGGCCTTAGCCATTCTGTGATTGCTTTACCTTTTGAGGGTCAACTTTAATTCCTTCTTTTGTAACCACATGTCCCAAAAATACTACTTCCTTCCACCAAAATTCACATTTCTTTAACTTGCCATAGAGTTGATGCTCCCTTAAAGCTTGCAATACTGTCCCCAAATGATCAGCATGTTCCCCTTTGTCCTAAGAATAGATAAGGATATTATCTATGAATACCACTACGAACTTGTCTAAGTAGGGTCTGAAAACCCTGTTCATAAGGTCCATGAAGACTGCAGGAGCATTAGTGAGACTAAAAGGCATCACTGTGAACTCATAGTGACCATACCTGGTCCTAAACGCTATCTTAGGAATGTCCTCAGGCTTAATCCTAAGTTGATGGTACCCTGACCTCAAATCAATTTTAGAGAACACTCCTGCTCCTTGTAGTTGATCAAACAAGTCGTCTATTCATGGCAGAGGGTATTTGTTTTTGATGGTAATCTTGTTCAACTCCCTATAGTTAATACATAGCCTTAAGGTTCCATCCTTCTTTTTGACAAACAACACTGGGGCACCCTATGGTAACACAGTTGGCCTAATAAAGCCCTTCTGTAACAGCTCATCTAGCTGAATCTTTAGTTCTTTAAGCTCAGTTGGAGACATACGATATGGGGCTTTAGAAATAGGTTGGGCTCCAGGAATTAATTCGATTCCAAAATTAGTTTCCCTCTATGGAGGCAATCCTGGTAACTCCTCAGGAAAAACATCTCCAAATTCACAAATTACAGGTATATTCTCTGCTTTCTCTTCTTTTATTTGGGTGTCAATAGCATAACACCAATATCCAATACACACCTGACATAGCAACTTACTTGCTTTCATAGCGGAAATCAAAGAACAGAATTTTGCCTCTCTCTGCCCATAAAAACACACTTTTCTCCCTTTTTTATCTTTCAAGATAACCTTAAGATCTTCACAGTTGATTTGGGCTCCATAAGTGTGCAACTAATTCATTCCCAAAATGATATTAAAATCAGAGAAATCAAATTGAATCAAATCCACAGGGAAGGTGGTCTCACCAATGGTGATAGGAATAAGTTTATCAGAGAGAGGGCACTCAATCACAGAATTGTTAGGTAGCTTAATTCTATAATTGGTTTCTATTCTCCTGTTCTCAAGGCTCAATTGTATAGCAGATCGGGTAGATATAAATGAATGAGTGGTGCCCGAATCAAATAATATACAAAATGGCTTTGAATTTAAAAAGAGAGTTCCAGTGACTACCGTACCAGAGGTAGCAGCTTCCTTTTTGTTCATCACAAATGCCCTTCCTGCAACTGCAGGCCTTAAAGGTGGGGATCCCTAGGGGAGCGGAGCCAAAGGTTTTGCTGCGCCCTTGTCTACAGCTTTTAGTCATCGGGAGCATACAGCGATGAGCTGCTCAGGACTTCCACATCACATGCATTTATTGGTGCCAACTTGGCATTCAGGAGTGGTGTAATTTGTTCTTACACACTTTGCACAGGGTGCTGTCGAGCCTACAGGACGGCTCTTGGAGGAAACAGGGGTAGGTTTCTTCTGATTCTGGTTCACACTCTCACTCAGAGTCCCTCGCTCAAACCCCTTTCTCTTGTGGTTGATTGAATTCAGTCCTCTTAACTCCGTCTTCACTCGTTCCAATTCAGCTGCTCGCTCATATAGTTCTTGGTAAGTCAAAATTGATTGTCCAGTTAACTGATTCCGAATATAGAAGACCAGACCCTCTTCAAACCTCCTCATTTTCAACCTTTCAGATGATACAAATTCAGGAACAAACCTAGATAATTTGGCGAATTTAGTGGCGTATTGCATCACCGTCATGGTGCCACTCATCTTCAGCTCTATAAACTCTTTCTCCTTTTGCCTTTGGACCACAACTGGGTAAAATTTTGCCCTTAACTCACTCAGAAATTTATTCCAGGTAAATTCAAGCCCAACGACCTTATCCTTCACAGTATTTCACCAAATGTCCGCTTCACCGGTCAAATAATATGTCCCAATGTTTACCCTTTTTCCTTCTGGCACCTCTACCACTGTAAAGATTTTCTCCATTCCTCTTATCCATTCTTCCAGTACTACTGGATCATAAGATCCATCATAAACTTTAGGATTGCGCCGTGCTACCCTATCTGCCAATTTATCCTTTTTAGGAGGGGTTTCAGCAGGCACCTTGGGAATTCGCTTCATCAATTCCGCAACTAAGGTTAGCCAGTAACTTAGGTTTCCTAAGTTCCTAGCTAATTCAGAGGGTAACGGTGGTGTGTCACCATGTTGTGGCTCCTGGCATGAGGCTTGATCATCCGATCCCCAGCCTTGCTCCAAACTGTCCTCTACATGAACCTCCATGTTGTTTTGCACTAACTTAGACATTCTGATTATACATTAAATGAAACAATTCAAACACTAGAACCTCCAGACATATAAGATAAACATGCCCAATAAATACATAGAAGATGGCTCAAAGATTATTTCATAACTCAAAGCGTCATCATTTCATTTCATAACTACTTACTTACATACATAGCTGCTAGTTTGTATACATGAGCAACAAAGGCATATTACACCTAGCTGAGTAAGAAAGACTAGCTCTAACTCCTACCCTAACACTAAACACTAAATAGCCCCTAGACACTAGATCCGTCACCTGACCAAAAAGAGATACGGACTATGTCATCACGGTTGGAGAGGATTGGACTAACTATTTATAATGTCAGATGCCACACAAAATATAACTATCTAGTCCAACCATACCATATATACCTACAGGGCTCAAAATAAAAACCACTACTCCAACCCCTAGAACCACCTAACGATCCCTAGATGGATCGTAATCCGGGTCAAACTCATCGTCAGGTTCTTCGCCTGAATCGAAGCTGCTAGTAGACGCCTCTGACTCGGCATCATCGACCTCCTGTTGAACTTGTGGCTCATGCTCCTCCTCTAACTCCACCATCAACTCATCCGCCTCTTGTTCCCAATGCTATTCTACCCCCACCTCGCCAATGTCTTGATCCTCCTCGGGATCATCCTCCTCGAGATCATCCTCCTTTCCCCGGTGGCCCTCATCCCCAGAACTAATCACCAATAAATCTGGAATGTCGGGGATGTCTATCACCACATGAGCCTCCCCAGAGCTATCGAGCATCAGTGGGGTTCCTGGTATGAGTGGGGAGGGTGCCCCTGTGCTAGTGCTAGCAGGGAGGGTGGCCCCTGTGCTAGTACTGGGGCTGCAGGTGGGGGGGCACCTGATGTAGTGAAAAAACATGTTGTAACATCTCCATGGTGATTCCTCTCTGATCAAATTCTTCCCATAATAACAACTCCGTAGCCAGAGTAGTCCATGCCCCCGGGCCTGAAACCTAGGCCCATCCAAGCTTGGGTTCTCTGTTATTATAAAGTCATGATATCGATGCCTAAACTCCACCCACGGATCAACCAGGGGTAAGGACCTAAGCAGTCTCTGTGCACGGACCGTAATACTACGGAACTCAGAGTAAGGGTCCTATGCATGTGCCTCTATACTAGCATGTAGCAGCGTAATATGGGCAATCATAGATCTACCGGGCAACATATTAACACCATAAGGATCCAACTAACAAAGAAAACACATATATGAGAGACATACAAATCCATAAACAAGGAACATGCAAATGGGAGCAACTTGCATTCTATTATCATTATTACACTCCTAATATCACTCTAGCAATATATGGTAGCCCCCTCACGACAACCATTCTCACCCTATAATTTCTAACTCTACTTTCCTCCAGAAAGCTCTGATACCAAATCTGTAACGCCCCAAAAAGTACATGATTTATTACTTGTTGAAGTTCACTAATTAACAATAATAACCCAATGAACGAGGCGTTACCGCTGTCCAAAAAGAACAAGGCTTTCCTTACATACATTCAAACCATGTAGTTATATACAGAAATGTTTCTAACATCCCAATCATTTCAAGGATTACACCAAAATACATAATTCAGTTCAAAAATATAGTTTCAACACCAAAATACATCACAATATAATATGATAGTATCTCAGCACTCATACACCGCCAGTCACATGGACAGTCCTGGCTCACTTATCACCTTCAGCCATCCTGCCTGCCTGACGGCAGTTCACTGAACACTTTTCTAAAATAAAACATAAAAACATTTTGAACTGTGACCCAAAGCTCAGTACACACATTCCTGTAATGTTAACAATTCACTAAAAATTTATTTGGGCCCGCTTTGCAATTCACTTTAATTTTAAAACAGGGAATGAGACGCATATAAAACTGAATTGCCAATTATTATCTATTAGTGCACCCCTGAGTAACTGTTACGATTTGTGAATAGGTGTACACCTGCCAAGCCGATCGAGGGACCTGGCCTGAAGCCGCGCGGATAACTGGAGGGTAATGCCCTGTAACTGATAATTGATGGGGTCACTATTTATGTGATAAAACACTGATTAAAATGATTCATTGATGTACTTACCAAAATATTACGATTTCGATAAATACGTACTGATTTCTAAAGGTACGGGCAATGAACGTACCTGGGAGTTTTAAATGCAAGTTCACGGTGTAATAAGATGCACTAAAGTGAAACGAATGAAAGTTTAGGCCTTAATTATGTTCAAAAGATCATTACAGGAACATAAGGTCAGAAACGATCTTATTCTTATAATGGATGCCTTTAAATAAAACTGGCTTATGAAGAATCTTACAAACCAATTCATAGATTAAACTAAAATGATGAAACTATATAATAAACCATAGAAATGTGATTTAAGGCATGGTAGTAAGTTTAGAGAATAAGGGCTTATAAATAGGGTACGGAAAGAATAGTCCACAACTTATACTCCTGACCTCGAAATGAGACCCAAGACCCTAATATAAAAAGCTTAGGAAGTCCTTTAAAACTTTCATTAAGGACACATGACATGATTCCCACGATAGGGTTTCTAAAATAGGGCTAGAACACCAACATATCAGTTCTAAGTTCATCCTACATAGGTTCAGTAAAATGACCATAACTTTTTCCACAGACCTCGGATTAATGCGATTCAATAGCCATTTTAAAGCTAACACACTGACCTATCTATGCACTAAAAATCATAATTTTTGGATGGGCTGATCATTATCAGTTTTGTCTCAAATGTTGTCCTGTTTTTCTGGAAATTTCAGCCTCACCATTTGAGTTTGTTCCCTCACTTTTCCCACAAATTCTCAACTTAAACCATTCCTTAAAAGCATGTAAACACACTTTGGTCCATTCCAACATCATAAAAAAACACCACACTTAATTTCACTTCATATTCATATCCAACAAAGCTCATTTTCTGGTCACATATACAACATACCTCAAATTTAATACTAGTTTGGTCTAAACTATGCATTCTTGGATAAAACCCTAACTTAAGCCAACTTGAACTCACTCCCATCATTTCAAAACACCATAAATACCATAATAAACTTCAATAAATTAAAAGATGAGCAAAATCAAGGATAAATAATCAATCTCCAACACTTGAACATGAAGCTTGCATGACTAAGATAAAACCCTAACCCTAGCATCATCCAACTTCAACTCCACCATGATCCGTCACCAAGATGATTCTTAATTCAATAAAAACAACATGATCCATCATCAAAATAACCAAAACAAGAAGCAAAAACCAAAATTTTAAATAACAAGATTGAAGTCACTTACTTTAAGCTTGAAACAAGTGGAGATGGAGATGATATTTGGTGATTTTAAGAGTGGAAGATGGTAGCTGGCGGAGGGAGGTGGTTGGAGGTTGCAACCCTTGCCAGAGGTTGGCCGAAAAGTGGCTGGAAAATACTACAAAAAGAGGGCTGGGCTGCTGGTCTAGTTATGCCGTGGGGAAGAAAGAGAGGGAGGAGGGAAGAAGAGAGAGAAAGTGTCTTGAATTACTTGGTGCAAAATAAGGCTCATGTCAAAATACATACTTGGCTAAAAATAACCCTAAAAAACTCCTTTTCACTAAGTATAATTAGGGCCTAATTAAGGATAATTAGCTAAACAAATAGGGTCAAGTCTCATTGGGCCAAAATCGGCCTTGAACGGGCTCGGGTTTGGAAAAGAGCTGAAACCGAGCGCATTTGCAAATCTTTTTTTTTTTTTTAACAAAATGTTTGTGATTGTCATAAACAATAAATAATTAAATCGCTTAATTCATAAATATCAAGGCCCAATATCGATCTCCAGAATTTGACAAGAACAAAAACACGAATTGCAAGGTGAGGCCCATTTAAATTCTCCCAATTGAAATAACAAAGAAAACTATGATTTAAATGCGATGAAATTAACCACATGGATTAATGAAATGAATAAATATGATTTAGGGTCGGACTATTACAGTTTATTCCTTCATGATTACCTTTAGGTCTTAGGTTTCCCTGAATGATTCTCCCACTAGCTTGTGATATGATTACTTTGAAAAAAAAAATTTTGAAGAAAAAGTGTATTATGAATAAAGAAGAAAATGAAAGAAAAGAAAAAGAGATGAAATAAAATATGAAATGACAGGTATCTCTTTGAGGCAAGCGCTACTGGGCGTTACCCTTTAAGGCACGCGCTACTGAATGTTACCCTTTAAGGCAATATTGCTAATGGGAAAGCTTGCTTCCAAAATCAATATGATAATAATGTAGTTGTGTTAGCCAAGTGAGATTGAGCCTAATTCTGGTAAATCTAGACCCTGGGATGATGATACACTTCCACACGAGCACCGGGATGGATTCAAAATCTTAATGTTCAATGGGGTGAAAAATTAGTGCTCTGATGTTATTTAGAAGGTAAAGGGCTTTGAAGTACATTTTATGCATGTGTAGGTCAATAATTGGATACATGGGTGCTTTAGCTGATTAGAATGTGTGCATATCTTTCCCAAATTCTGTACATATTAGTTTTCAGGAAAAACCCAAAGAGATTTATCTCTTTTTTTTTTGGTAATAATTTTGTGGGTATTTCACCTGAAAGCCTCACAAGACCTCACTCGTCCATTTGGGAAACCGAGGGGTTTAAAGGGCTTGTTGCATACACTAAATGCAACCGTGATTCCTACGACAGTGAGTTAGGATTTGCTTCTCTTATTTTTCATTTTCTGCTAGTTAGTTTAGTTTGTTTTACTCGAGGACGAGCAAAATCTTGGTGTAGGGGTATTGTTCGTGCCAAAAATGTGTCATTTTTAAGATACTTTTATGCCTGATTTATGCTCATTATAATTATTATTATTATTATTAGGTTTTTATTTGATTTTATTTTATTTTGTAGGTTTTGAATAAATTTGAAAAAATGCAAGGAAATGCGGGAAAAAGATGACGGAAATGCCAGGAATGAAAAATTAGACCGAATTGACTCGAACTCAGCCCAAAAGCCATTTTGTTGTTTGGCCAAAAATAGGAAAAAAAAGAAAGAAGAAAAATAACCCAAAAAAGCTAGCCGGCACAAAACATTCCCTCCCAAGCATGCTCAGCACGTGACTTCAGTTTTCCCAGCCACCCATATGCTTTGCGCGTGGCTCGTATAACCCCCTCCCTCCCTTTTTAATCTTCTCTCTCTTCTTCCTCTCGATTTCAGGCCCTAAAACCACAAACCTCCCCTGCCTCATCTCTTTCTTCTATCTTCATCGCCATTCCCATCCTTATCTTCTCCCTCCTCGATAGCTCAGCAATTGCAACCATCAAACAACAGCTCATCACCATCCCATCCTCAGCCACCGCAATCTATGCTCCAAACGCCACGAAAGCCTCACAATCATTGCCCACGCGTCTCAAATCGAATGGTGAAGAATGAAGAACGGCGGGTATAAAAGGCAAAGCCAAGCATCAGGTTAGGGGTTAATGAATCTTCTAGGTTGTGTTTAGTTTAATTTTCACAATAGTTTTCCAAAATTCAGACACACTTTTGGTTTAATTACTAGGGTTAGGGTTTATTGCTAGATAGTTTATGGGTTCAAAATTGATGTAATTGAATGTCGAATGTTGCTAAGTTCTATTTAATATGTATGAAGTAGGCTTTGATCGTATCGATTTTGGACTTGGTTAGCTTAGCTCTTTAATTTTCTCCTCCCTCGCCTGTTCAGTTTAAAAGCTGCTAGGTGGTTCCAGTGTTTAACGGCAAGACGCAAAGCTAGGATTGGTTTGGTTGGCATTGTTTGTGATCGAATTCCTCGCCTGTACCGAGTTCAGATGAGCTCTATCATTGGGTTTGCTTCTTGATCCTTGCTTCTCTTTTAATCGCTTCTGAGCCCTGCCAAACGATTGGTTGATCTGGTTTGTTTGATCTGATTAAGTTGATTACATTATGTTTAGAAGTAGTATAATTAATTAGAATAGCTGATTCTAGAACCTGCTATGTTTGGGACCTTCAAGGCATGCTCGTTGAATTGATATTTGTTGGTTGATAGAAGCTGTTTTTGTTGAGGCAATTTCGGTAATGAATAGCTGAGATTCTATTCTTGCTTCCAGTTTTCGTTTCCTGTAACTTGAAGATTAATAATGGTTGATGAATGATGGTGTTTTTCTTCCTTTCCCCCCTGTTCACTCTCTGCTTAATGTACAACCCAATCCTGCCTTTTCTGGTAATCTGATGGTGATAGTTTCCGATTATTGACCTTTATAGCTTGATTTTGGTAGCGTAGAATGGTAAATGGTGTTGATTGTAGGTTTTAAATTATTTTAGATTCGTTGCTAAACAGATTAGATTCTAGGTTTTAATTCTAGGTGAATACTGTTAAATGCATAATCTCTTTAGGATGCACGCTTAAGTTTAGTTGAGTGTGTGGTCAAATGCTTAGTAGAGTTAAGATGAATGGTTAGTTCATAATAAAGCTTGAGTTTAGTCTATCTAATTCTATGCTTAGTTGAATGCTTAGTTGAACACTTATGTTTTCTTTGAACGATTTAATTTGGTTTAGTATAGATCACATTAGGGTAATTAGTTAATCCACCCCTTAATGACCTAAATCTCATCCTCATCCCCGAGGATGCGACCCTCAAGTACTACAGCCAGAGCTATGCGCTTGTGGCCCTTTTTATTTACGCTCAAAATTTACCAACACAAAGTCTCAAAACATATTTAGAAAGACTTTCTCGAATAGTAAGTTTAAACATGTATGGCCATTATTGATGTACTAGTCGTGCCCAAGCATGTTGTAAGTGTGATTTTAGCAAAACCAAAAGGCCAACAACTCCCTATATACTATATAAGTGTCCTACTGGAAGTTAAACATTAATACCCCCACATTAAAAAGTTTGCATTCATTCTCTTGATCGTAAGTCGAAAGTTGTATCCTTACTTTGACGCTCATCACATCACTGTGCTCGTCAATCAGCCTTTGTGGAACACTCTAGAGCAATATGAAAGCTTACAAAGAACATTGAAATGGGCAACTAAGTTGGCACCCTCATGGACTCAACTATAAACCCTAAAAGGCCATTAATGCTTAAGGCTTAGCAGACTGCATAGTTGAATACACCCTCTCGAACGTGCAAAGGATAGAGGGCAACAAGGTGCGAATGTTATATGTGGATGGATAGGTAACTGGCAATGGCAATAGAGCCGAATTAATTATTGTATCTCTTGAAGGCAAACCTGTAAACATACCTTGCAGTTCACGTTTTTAAAGCATCCAACAATGAGGCTGAATATATAGCCTTGCTAGCTGAGATGGAAATTCACAATGTGTTAGGGGCTAAGCACGTTAAGGTCTTCTCTTATTTCCAGCTAATTGTAAGCGAAGTGGAAGGGAAGTAGAAGGCTCCGTGGTTAATCCTTAGCCAAAGAGAAGGAAAAATCCATTCTATTTAAAAATTTGAGATTGAACATGTAGTCTGCTGAAAAAATCGGCAAGCCATTTCCTTATCGGAGTTGGATAGGTCTTTACCGAATAGATACCCAAAGAACATCTAGCATGAAGTCCAACATCAACAAATAATTGAAACGAAGGAATTGATGTAGATTGACCGAAGTGAAACATGGATGACTCCCCCTGATTAGGTACTTGTAGGATGAAACTCTTCCATAAAGACCCAAAGGAGGATGATTGTGTCAAGAAGAGATCCAATGGCTCTTTTCCGATGAAGGGATTCTGTATAAGCGGGATTTCTCCATCCCCTTGTTGAGATGCATCACTCCGAATGAAGAGAATAATCCTTCAAGAGATCTATGAAATGGAATGTGAATCGCACATTTGGAGGACAAAGTCTAGGTGCAAAGACCCTAAGGATTAGATACTATTGACCACCACTCCGGTTACATGCCATGGAGATGGACAGAAAATGCGACAAGTGCCAAAAGTTTGTATGTATACACCGATAATTGTGCACTCCTACAACAATAATACATTCCTTGTTGCCTTTCGCAAAGTGGGGCATGGATGTATGCTATGGTGCTGAGTATGGCATCTAAATAAGGTTTATGATACTGGCATGATCTCGACTAAATGGCTAAGCTGAATTCGCCAACAAGTAAATCCTCAATTGGCTTAAAAAAAAGTTGGATAATGCTAAGGGACTTTAGGCGTTTGAGTTACTAGCTATACTATGGTCTGTCAAAACAATAGAGAAGAGTGTTATAGTCGAGACCCCTTTATGTTGTTATATGGCTCCACAGTGATATTCGAGTTGAGGTGGCCATCATACCCACAGGCTCACCACTTTTCGGGAAAGAACTTAACAAGGCTCTAAGGGAAGCACTTAAGTTACTATCTATAGTAAGAGACGACACTTTCTTCTGTAAAAAGATTGTAAAGATCAAGATGATATAGTTTTACAATTGTATAAGTGCAAGAATTTCTCCTAATCGAAGGGGTGTTGGTCATGAAAAAGATGGAGGCCACTAGAAAGGGGATAGTTCAAGAAAAACTCACCCCTAGCTAGGAAGGTCCATCCATGATCATCAAAGAAGTGCTTATTATATATTCAGACTTGCCACGCTCAAAGGGAATGAAGTTTCAAGAACTCAGCACACTAACAACTTATAAAGATAGTACATATGAACCAATAAAATAGTCTAAATAGTAAGTTTAAACAAAGATTGATTTTCCTTATAATGTACTGACTGTATGTTCGTTTGGCCCCCAAGTTTATTATTTATGAAGTTTAATAAAATGATAATTTTTTAGTATCTTCCATGTGTTTATTTATTGTCATGTTTTATGAGCAGTGTGGATAGAAACCAATAGATTCAAGTTAAAAATTTTTTGCTTTTTAATTTCATTTTTTCAACAAAATGGAGCAAATAGAAGCTTTGACTCCGAAACTATGATAAAAGACTTAACGACAACAAAATTTGGTGGACGTTTAGAATACACTAACGTAAGGATTACCTTATCCAATAGGAGTATGGAGCTGGGACGGATCCTAACATTTCTATGAATGCCACATTAGGCAAAGGGAGTACAGGCGATTGGCTCTATAACCGAACTTACATGCCCCTCTTAAGAAAGGGGGTTAACCGATGATGAGAGTTCAATTAAACTGCATACCAAAGCAAGGGTTCGATAATCAAGTAAGCATGTCTAGTGTTAAGATAACACATCTCAACATTCTCACACAAGGCATGATATACAAAGGGAATGATAAGGCGATCAACCTTATAAGCGAACTTGTCCTAATTGTTTAAGAAAGGCGTTAAATCAAGTACAACAGCTTAGTTACTGTTGGGATATTTTAAGTGGTAAACTAAAGGCCGCAAGCGTACAGTTTTCATTGTAATACTTAAGAGTCGTCTCCTCAGGGATGAGGATGAAATTAAGGCCACAATAAACTAAATTATTCTAAATAGAATTAAACTATCCTAGAGCAGACAAAATTACATGTATTAACCTAAGCATAAGACATAAATACATTTAATTAAACTATAAATGACTAAATTCCCTAAGGTTCGAACCAGATCATCTGAATAACATTAAGCGCGAAATGAATACCATTAAAAGATCTTAGAAAGTAAACATGAACAAAACAAAATGCATTAAAGAAGCAATAGCAAAACTAATGAAATTAAAACCTGCTAATTGTGCGCTACTTTAAGGAACTTTTTCAAGCAACAATTCCAAAATCCATGCCATTAGTGTACTCAAAGCCAAGCCAAACCCCTGCAAAATCTTCAATCTGCAAAGTGTTCAACTGAAGCAGAAAATAGAGAAGGGTACCCTGGCTCACAGAGCTTGTCCAGCTTGGAACTGATATTAATGGCCAAATAACCATAGACATAAAGCTCAAAATACAACGACCCCACATAGACCAACGTCACCAAATTTGAGTCAAACAGAAAATCAGAATGACCAAAGAGAAAAGCCAGAATAGGGCCTCTCAGCCTATGCCATACCCTGCTGAAATCACTAAATCGGCTTCCAGAAATAGAAGCAGAGCATCCAAAGAAGGAAAAAAATAGGGGAGGGGAAGTGCGAAATTAGCCAAGCAAAAATCAAGAATAGTTCATTACAAGCTAAAATTCATCAGACCTACTTCAAATCAACTCAACAAAGCTCGATTATACAAAATTGAGGCTAGAGAATGGATCTAAAATTCGAAAGCAAAAACAAATGAAACGAAACAAAGGCCCTAAATTACTCATTACTAAAATTAAAACCAGAAAATACCCTAAAATTAAACTTGAGAAACTAAAACTAAACCTAAATACAACCCCTAATTACCTAGCCCTGGCACCATTTGCTTGAATTTATACCCAAGCCTTCTTCCATTCTCAACCATTCGATTCGTAGATGTTGTGTACGGTGGAGATGATGCTGTGTTGGCCCTTACTGCGTGAATCACGGTGGAGATGGGAGTGGTGTGTGGTTGATGCTGGTGAGATAGAGAGATGGAGATCAAATAAAGAGAAAGAAGAGATGACACGAAGGTGAAGAAGATAATGTGAAGGGTCAGGGTTTTGGGGCTTCATTTTGGGTTTCTTGTAGCCGAGAGAGAGGAGAGAGAAAATGAGAGTAAAGGGGGGTTAGCAAGGTAACAGTCACGTGCAGCTCACATGGGGCTGGGGGGTTTTGCGATTTTATTTATCTTTTTTTTTTCTTTGGGCTAAACAATAAAATGGGCTTCAGGTTGGGTTCAAGTCAAGTTTGCCCAATTCTTCATTCCCAGCATTTTCCATCATTTTTATTGCATTTTTTCACATTTATTTAATACCTACAAAACAAAATAAAATCAAATAAAAACTTAAAAATAACAATTATAAGGAGCATAAATCAGGCATAAAAGTATCGTAAAAATAACACATTTTTGACACGAACAAATACCCTCACACCAAGATTTTGCTCGTCCTCGAGTAAAATAAACTAAACTAACTAAAAGAAAATGAAAACTAAAAGAAAAAAATCCTAACTCACTGTCGTATGAATCATGGTTGCATTTAGCATATGCAACAAGCCCTTTAAACCCCTCGATTTCCCAAGTGGACGAGTGAGGTCTCATGAGGGTTTTCAGGTGAAACAACCACAAAAATTATTTCAAAAATAAAAGAAAATCTTTTTGGTTTTTCTCAAAACTAATATGTACAAAATTTTACGCATTTTAATCAACTAAATCGTCCATGTAACAAAGTGATTAGCCCATATGTAGACATAATGTACACACCAAGGCTCTCTAACCCCCATAAATGGCACCAAAGCACTAATTTTTTATCCCACTGTACATCAAAGCTGTGAATCTACCCTAGTGCTCGTGTGCAAGTGTATCATCATCCAAAGGGCCTAAGCTCACTAGAATCAACTCAATCCCACTTGACCAACACAACTACATTATTGACATAATAACATTGGGAGTAAGTTTTCCCAGTGGCAGTATTGTCTCAAAGGGTAACACCCAGTAGCACGTGCCTCAAAGGTTAACGTCTAGTAGCGCATGCCTCAAAGGCATACTTGTCATTCCCAATTTTATTCCATCATCTTTTGTTCTTTATTCATTACATTCATTCATTATTTCCTTTTTTCAGAGCAATTGAGTCACAAGCATGTGGGAGAATCATTCATGGAAGCCTAAGACCTAAAGATAATGATGAAAGTATAAACAAGAAATGGATTACACATCTATAATGAACGTTTGGGGTTCGAATCATGGCTTAAAATAACACACTGAGGTGGGAGACCTATTATGCACGTCCTGCTTACATACAAGCTAATAACCAAAGTACAGAATATTCAAGCTAATTAGAAAGAGTACAAAACGTCCCCAAAAACAACAAATCTTCAAAATTTTTCAAAAATGGACACCTTACCCCCACACCAAAACTTCACAATATCCTCATTGTGGGAACTAAAGTGCTAAAAAACAAGCACACCAGCTATACAATCGTAAAATCTCATGAAACCACAAATATATACAAACTAGGACATCACAAAAATCAAAATCAAAAACAAACACAAAATCACCTAAATGAAAATGAAAATCAAAACTAAAACCAAAGGAAACACACATATTTACAAACACAAAACCAAAACCAAGGACCTGCTAAATCCAAAACTAAACAAAAAGAAACCTAAAATGAGACAAAAGACAAAAGAAAAGAAAAACAAAATGAAAGGCCAAAACAAAGTCACGAAAACACCAAAGAGGGAACAAAAAGAAACTATTAAACAAAAACTAAACCAAAGAAAAACCAAAACTTGCTAAACTAACATAAAATACAAAACCAAGGAAACATAGCACAAAATCAAGGAAACCAAACAAAGGAACTAAAACATACACAAGAACAATCCTAGATATTCACAACTACTCACAATCCTAGATATCAACAACTAACAAATATTCACAGAATCATAACACAACCAAGGGTGATCATAGGCTACACGACTCAACTTTTCCCAAATTGCTCCTTAAGATAGATCACCCATCACAATTCATAGTCCTAAATATCCACAAGTAAGTGCGAAACGAAAGAAAAAAGAAGAAAAGAAGAAGAGAAGAAATTGGAATGGTCATACCAGGTTGAATACAGATTGTATCCAAACTGAATGTCTCATGAAGATGATGCAACATGAGGCTTATGGAGCATTAGCCACTCCATATTAAGCTAAAAACTACAACTCAAATCAAAACATGCCAAAGCACATAGCAGCTTATCAAACAAAGAAACCCAACTCTCAATCACATAGAAACAGTGAAAAGTTGTAAGTTGAAACCAGAAAGAGTACATCCACATAGCCAATAAAGCACAAGTAAGGGCGCATTTCAACTTATAAAATAGTTGGGCCCAATCAGAAAGGAAATGAACTTACTTAGAATGAGCCAGTGTTGAGGTCATTGGCTTAGAAACTATATCACCATGAACGAACAATCTAGGCAAAATAGGGAGTGCACATTTCATAAGCCTGTTAAGTCCAATATGCATATGAGTCTAGTCTAAAGCAAAATTCTTAGTGGCAATCATCTCAGACTCAACAAATTCAGACTTGTAATATTCAAAAAGGAAGTCAGTTTGGATAGGGTCAAAAGAGAAGGACCTATAATCAGCACAAAAACTATCATCAGAACTTTCATGGATATCAAACTCACCAGAAAAAGATTCATATTCTACATACAGAATATTATCATCTAATTGAAATAGAAGGTCAGGAATGATGGGATCAAAAGAAAATGATTCATATTCAACATGAAAACCCACATCAAAACCTTCAGTAACATCAAGCTTACATGAAAAAGATTCATATTCTGCAGAAAGAATATCATCATCAAAGTCCAAAATAGTGAGTTCAGTTACCTCATCACACAACCCCTGTGAAATACCTTTCGAATCATCTAAATCATAAGGCTCAACTTTAGTTGTGATGCTTATATCTAATTCACTAATAGTATCAGATTGTTCACCTACATCAAATTCACAAAAGTTGTTCAAAGTTGTGGGTAGGTCGACATAAACTAAGATATCTTCAATGACATCTTTGGGTGAGCTAGTGAGGGATGCAAGGTCTGATGATAGAGACATAGGGAGGTCACTCTCTTGTTCTAGATTAGCAAACACATGTGTTCATTCAAATTAGGCCTAGCAGAATAAGAGGGTTCAAATTCATCATAGAGAGTAATGTCAAATTTAAGAGATCTTAAACTAGAATCAATCTCACTATAAGTCCCCCTGTTTTGGTTAAAACTTTGAGAACAAGCAGCAATTCTCGCTTTCATTGTCTCTATCATTTGATCAATCATTTCATTAATCTTCTTTTCAAAACCTGCACATGTAGCATCAACATAAGCACGAAAAGGACAAGTATGAGCATCATGATTAGAAGATTCACAATAATCGCATAAACAGGAGGCATATAATAGTCATATGAGTAATTTGAATTCATAAAGTGGTCTGAAGGGGAAGAATTAGCATGAAAATCATACTCTTCATGAGTTGGGTATTTAAAAGTCTCATTAGTTTGTTCAAATGCATAGGTTTCCCAAGCTAATTTTTCAAAGAAATCCCAAACTTCATCTTGAGTTTTAGATAATAATTCTATTAAACCTCCAAAACAAATTGATGCAACATTGCACCATGACTCAACAATTAAACCCACAGCAATGATCTCACAAATTTTCATTTTTCAAAATTATGATTTAGTTGAGCACGATATTCATTAAGCCTTGGAAGATAACTCCAAAAAGGTTCGTGCTCATATTGCGAGAAATGGAAAACTGGCATTTGAAGTTTTTAAAGTTTTTTCAATTATTAGGGGTTTTCTAATTTTTCTAATATTTATGGGTTTTTGGATTTTCATTTTTTTTTTTGTGGTTTTCAAGTTTTTCCAATTTTTTTTTTCAATTTTAAGCTTTTCCATTTTGTAGTGATTTTGAAGTTTTTCTAATTTTTTTTAGATTTTACCTTTTCTAATTTTTTTTGGATTTTGAGAATTTTCAAGAAACGACCAAGCTAAGTAATAATTAATAAGGAAATAAACAAAGTAAGATAGAACATATGCAACTAATAAGAAAGCAGCTAAGAAAATAAAAATATGACCTAATCTCATGCCATCATCCCCGGCAACAGCGCCAAAAACTTGTTGGGATATTTTAAGTGATAAATTAAAAGCCGCAAGCATACATCTTTCGCTGTAGTACTTGAGGGTGGTCTCCTTCGGAACGAGGATGAAATTAAAGCCATAATAAACTAAATTATTCTAAATAGAATTAAACTATCCTAGAACAGGCAGAATTACCTGCATTAACCTAAGCACAAGCCACAAATACATTTAATTAAACTATAAATGATTGAATTCCCTAAGGTTCGAATTAGATCATCTGAATAACATTAAACACGAAATGAATAACATTAAAAGATCTTAGAAAGTAAACATGAACGAAACAAAATGCATTAAAGAAATAGTAGCAAAACTAATGAAATTAAAACCTGCTAATTATGCACTACTTCAGAGAACTTTTTCAAGCAACAATCCAAAATCCATACCATTAGTGTACTCAAAGCCAAGCCAAACCCCTGCAAAATCTTCAATCAAGCTAAACCAGAAATGCAAAGTATTCAACTGAAGCGGAAAACAAAGAAGGGTACCCTGGCTCACAGAGCTCGTCCAGCTTGGAACTGATATTAATGGCCAAATAACCATAGACAAGAAGCTCAAAATACAACGACCCAACATAGACCAACGTCACCAGATTCAAGTCAAACAGAAAATCAGAATGACCAGAGAGAAAAGCAAGAACCGGGTCTCTCAGCCCATGCCATACCCTGCTGAAATCACTAAATTGGCTTCCAGAAACAAAAGCAGAGCATCCGAAGAAGGAAAAAAAAATAGGGGAGGGGGAGTGCGAAATTAGCCAAGCAAAAACCAAGAACAGTTCATTACAAGCTAAAATTCATCAGACCTACTACAAATCAACTCAACAAAGCTCAATTATACGAAATTGAGGCTAGAGAACTGATCTAAAATTTGAAAGCAAAAATTGATGAAATGAAACAAAAGCCCTAAATTACTAATTACTAAAATTAAAACCAGAAAATACCCTAAAATTAAACCTGATAAACTAAAACTAAACCTAAATAAAACCCCTAGTTACCTAGCCCTGGCACCGTTTGCTTGAATTTATACCCGAGCCTTCTTCCATTCTCAGCCATTTGATTCACAGATGTCATGTACGGTGGAGATGATGCTGCACTGGTGGTGCGTTGGCCTTTGCTGCGCGAATCGCAGTGGAGATAAGAGTGGTGTGTGGTTAATGATGGTGAGATAAAGAGATGGAGATCGAAGAGAGAGAAAAAAGAGATGAGACGAAGGTGAAGAAGATAGTGTGAGGGGTCGGGGTTTTGGGGCTTCCTTTTGGGTTTCTGGTAGTCAAGAGAGACGAGAGAGAAAATGAGAGTAAAGGAGGGTTTAGGAGGGTAAGAGTCACGTGCAGCCCACATGGGGCTGGGGGCTTTTTCGATTGCATTTATCTTTTTTTTTCCTTTTCTTTAGGCTAAATAATAAAATGGGCTTTAGGTTGGGTTCAAGTCAAGTTGGCTCAATTCTTCATTCCCGGCATTTTCCATCATTTTTCTTGCATTCTTCCACATTTATTCAATACCTAAAACAAAATCAAATCAAATAAAAGCCTAAAAATAACAATTATAACGAGCATAAATCAGGCATAAAAGTATCGTAAAAATAACATATTTTTGGCATGAACAGTTACCTTATTCATATGAGAGGTGGAGACATGTTAGTATGAATTTAGCCCTGCAAACCACTTTGCTTTTGGCCCCTAGGGGCTAAGAAATCGACAACAAATGTGGCCTTATGATGCTCTAGTGCTTACACTTGGAACTTCAAGGGAGTTGGGGAGCCTTTGGAAGAATCTAATGTTGCGTTAATGACCACTCTATTTAGCCTCCTTAGACTTGGGAGCCTTTAATTTTCTATTTTATCAGTGGACAACAAATGTTTTTAGCACCAAAGGGCTAGCGTGTCATGATCCAAAATAAAAGTTAAGTAAAGAAGTATGCTATCATCACACGTCCAAGCATAGGAAACTACTAAACACACATAATAAGGTAACAGGTGTCAACATACATCCATCACCATCCGAGAAAGAAAGTATGAAATAGAAATAAACCTATTCATCATAATGTCCCAAGGTACAAAAGCAAGATTACAAACCTACAAGAAAAAGTCTAACAACTAAAGCTAAAAGACATATTGGAAATAGGGTAAGCTTGAGCTCTAACATCAGTGTGCCCCATGACCTCATCGTCAATAGCATGCTCACTATCAGCCTAGTCAACTGTATGGATTCATCAACCACCGCCTCAGGAGATTTTTCTGAAGCATAATCAAGGGTTGATGCACAAGCAAAATATGCTACCATCAAGTGTGAGCAAGAAGCCTCCTGGTGAGCTTCCTCCTTCCTAACTGTATGCTCATTAGCTTCAACCTTCTCGATCACACTGGTCCACCTAATAAAACTCTCGAGCTTAGTCATAAAATTCCTAGTATCAGCATAGCACTTGGCAGCCACTATATTAGCTCTTGCTCCTACCTACAACCATCCTAGAATGAGACACTGGTGGCATCCATGCGATCCCCAAAGACTTGAGACTCCCAAAGAGCCTTATCTACCTCAAGCTTGCACTCATAAGCTTGCATTCCATGTCATTGAGCTTGCACTGATACTCTGTAAGGTTCTGCTAAAGCATAGTGATGTCATCCTTATCCTTCCTCAGTCGCTCCCTTAAAGAATTGAGCTCGACCTTAAAAAAACACGATGATAGAGAATGGAGCAAAGTAGAATGAGCATGAATGGAACCTTGAAAAAACCAAGTGGAAATTATACTTAAGGAAGAAAGTAAGAATGAAATGGATAAAGATAAAGACTTGGAAAGAGATAACACCTCCATAAAGCAAACCTGGGCTGGCTCAAGAGCACAAGGAACCTATCTGAAACTCTACGATGGAGACAGATCCCACCTCTACTGTAACCGCTGAATCTACTCTAACTTCCTTTATAAGTTCAAAGTGAGAAAGGAGGTCCTACCCTCGGAAGATTGATGACCAAAGGAGCCTAGTAGAGTTGGAGCCTTCCTCTTCTTGGTAGGAGGAAGGCTCAAAGCATTGCTACCTGGATCCTCCTTGCTAGAGGCACCAAAGTGCTCGGTTACAATCTCATGAGCATGATTAGGCTTGCATTGGAGTCCTCAGTCACTTCTTGACTTGACTTCTCTTCTTTAATTCCATATTGATAATCATGTAATGCTTTTGAGGAACACTCTTTGCAAAGACGAATTGATGGCACCTGCAAGAAGAATCTAACATGGGCATAGTATGAGCTTGCTTGATTATGCGTACTCTGATCCATTCTTGCTAGCTCTCATCATCCATCTGCTTTAATTCTTGAAGTTTGTTATCCACCTCATCATCAAGGAATTAAAGGGCATCCTTTACAAAGCACAAAACAAAAATGAGTAAGGATAGTGAAAGAGGAATTCAAACAAAATAAAATTGTCACAAGAAATCACCGACCAAAGCTCAACAGCACACAAAAAGCAATTGAATTTGAAACAACTTTCAACACAAAAGTTCATTATAGGGCTTCTTCACAATCTTCTAGCATCAGGATGCACGATTTTCACAAGTTAGAAGTAATGTATTGTGGTAGACTCACTATCCTTAGGGACTATCTTGGGTTGATTGTAGGTTTTTTTGGATCCTTATGGTTCCAAATTTGGATACCCTGATCCCCATTCTCTTTCTTGATGTAAACAAACTAGTACGCCCAACTTTTCATTGAGGATGGCTTAACTAAAACCCGATCGGTTGTTAAAGATTTACCAACCCTTGCCCACTTTTTTTGAATTATTTTGTTGGATCTACGAATGTATGAAAAGGTAAAAATTATACATTCTAGTGTTTAAGATTACAAGTAGCGACAAAAGAGAGGATTGTGGCCCAAGAGTTAAGTACAAGCTAGGTAACGCTGATATTATATGCCTGAGAACATCAGCAATGACTATAGAAAGAGGAAAGTGAAGGTCATCAAGAATGGCTTCCTCATAAATGCAAACACAACAGCGGGGAGGATTAAAAATGGTGTCGATTAATGATGGAGCTATTATCCTCTACTAATGATCAAAACAGTACTCCATTTAGAACTTCAAAAGCTTTTTTGCACTACCTTTATAGAACATGGGTCAATATAATGTGTGCCAGGTCCATCTTCAGGATTAGACCTAGGGGGACCACTAGAGGGTGCAAGGTTAAGCGTTACTAACTCCACCACATTAGGCCTCACCATGCCAATTGTAGGCAAGGCCCTAGGAAACGAATTAATAGAGACCTCCTAAAAATAAGAAGCAAGCTTCTCAGAGCCAAATGCATCGAATGGTAAACAACTATTGGAACTTTAATGGTCGAAGATTTCCTGAGGTAATATAAAGGAAATAGCCAAGAGTGGGCTTCTTTGGCACCCAACTTCAGTTGTAAAAAAAATACCTAGTTGCTTAACTAGCCGTCGACTTCCTTCAAAAGAGACATGAGTGTTGTTAGAGATGATTATTGCTAAATTTTTCTCCCCTAAAGCCTAACAAGGAGCTTGAAGAAACTTCTACTGAGGTAGGCTACGAAGGCATAACTATACTATGTAATTACTAAGAAAAACTAGAAGAAGTTGGAAGAAAGCTTTACCTTAGCAAAAGCCAATGTGAAATCCCTTCTCTCTCTACTTTCTTTCTCTAAAACTTCAAGTGAGTTGGTGAAAATGAAATAAAAAAATAAAGGGGGCATTGTATATATAGATGTGGCACAAGGAAACCTTACACCTCTTATCTGACGACCTAAAATCTCCAAGATGCCATGTGGCACGATCCTAACAGTTCAGGAAAAAAAGGAGAAAAGATAAAGTTGATGTTATCGTCTATGCTCGGACCAGTCAGTTGCCATTCAGCATAAGAGACCTCTTTCACCTGCTCAGCATGGTCGACAACACCAGGCCGAGAAGTCAAGTCGAAAAGGGACAACCTCTTGTGTTTGCTGCTACGCACTAAGTCGAGGAGTGGGTTCCTCTTCTGTTTGGTTTGTCGTCAAGCATTAACTTGGGGAGGTCTCTCCTCTCCCACTTGGTTTTCTTTGTCCGAGTTGGAGTAGGAGTTCGTCCCCCATTTAGTTTACGATGAAGCACCGATTTAGGGACGTATCCTCTCTCTAACTCGATTTCTATTGCGCAATCCACAAATAGAGTTCCTCTTTTACTCAGTTTGGTGTGAAGCACTAGACTAAAGACGCCTTCTTTCTCCACTTTGGTTTCTTTTGGCCAAGCCAGGGAGGGAATTCCTCTCCCCCTCAGTTTGTCAACAACACCGAGCCATAGAGTTTCCTCTCTATCACTTTGTTTCCTTTAGCCGAGCCCTGTAGGAACTTCCTCTCTTGCTTGGTTTGCAGTGAAACATTGAGCTAGGGAGGTCTCCCCTCTCCTGCTAGGATTTTCATGCAAAAGCTGAATTGTAAGAGCCCCCCTTCCTCTGCCCGCTTGATTTTGACGATTTAGACTTGTTGGCGTTGTTTAGTAAAGCATTATATGGATAAAAGATATGTTAGTATAGCAAAACCACAAGTATGAAGATTAAATAAAATAGTAATAACAAAAAGCAAAGGCAAAGGCAAAGGCAAGCTCCATTGGATTTGACATTGTCATTAATTCAAGTTGTTTGAGTACAGGTCCAATACATTACAAAACACTGACATCAAACCAAGAAGTTACAAAAGATTTCTATGGCAACATAGACAGCGTTTAGAACAAACCAAACTACTCTAAAGCTATGACAAGCCATGAGATTTCGCAACCCTTAAAGAAGAAACTAAAGTTAAGAGCTAGGTTGGTTCTCTTCTTTGTGGGAAGAGTTCACCTTTTTTATGTTTGAAGGATAGATTTCTTCTCTATAGGTACTTCATTCTTGTTTTCTTTGGGTAAGGTTCCCTTTTCCTACATGGGAAGTCCACCTTTATGAAACTAGAAAGATGGAGTAAAGTTAGAAAAGGCCCCAGAGGCTCATCCTTCTTCCCAAGGAAAGCTCCATAGGGAAGTTAGAAAGAAGATGAACCTGTCATCATCATATTACTAACAGCATGAACTCCACCTTCCTTTTTATGGCATTCAATCAACTTATCACTATTTGCATGTAGCCAAATCTCACAAGCTCTCTCACTTGAAGTTTTTTGATGCATCTAACTGATCCTTTGCAAGATAGGATAAAAGGATCCCAAAGTGAATGACTTCCTGAAGGATCAAAGCATGGAAAATGCATTGCACAATCTCAGGAATGCCAATCAAGAAGACTCAAGTCCAAAGGGTAATGGTTGAAAAGATAAGGATGAAGTGGTTAGAGATAAAGTACAAGTGACATCCATATAAGGTTGAGATGAGAGAGAATAAACTTAGATAATTTGGTCATGTTATGAGGTAGAGCGTAGATGCGTTAGTGAGGACATATAAAACAATTGACCTATCGAAGAGTAAAAGAAGTTGACGTAGACCTAGGAAAAGATGGAATGAAGTGACTAAACATGATTTAAAGAATTTCAAATTAATGGAAGACATGACTCTGGATAGGAGTCTTTAAATGTCTAAGATTATGGTTGTTAATCTTAGGTAGCTCGCTATTTGTCCTTCTTTAGCTCCTAAACACATAGGGATAATTGATGTGTGGTTTCGGTTATTACGTATCTTATATCTTCAGCACTTTCATATGCTAACATTATTTAATCTTGGAATGGATATTTAGTGTTTTAGCTACCTAGTTTTATTATTTTTATGTTCTGACTAGATCTTAATATTTGGTGTTTTTGCTACCTTCTGTATGCCAAAGGATTTTGAACTCTAAGATATTTTCCTATTTATAATGGGTTTCTTAGAATCGGTCCATCTATGGACATTGATGCTCACATAGGTTAAGCTATCTTCATTTAGACCTCATCAGACCCCGCACAAGCGGGAAACTGCATCGGGAATTGTTTTTGTTGGTAAATATGGTAAAATAAAGTTATAGACCATAAGATCCTCTTGACTTTATGTTTTTATAAATTGACAGATAGAAAAATAAAAAAATTAATAGTCATATTGATAAAAGTAAATAGATAAATAATAACTTATATGGTCAAAACGGGATATACAAGGAGGAAAGGCAAACTATTATTCAACAAATTAGAATACTCAAACCTACATAAAATAAATAAAAAATGTACTATTATGATAAAAACCTTAAGTTATCTATAATGTTATAAGAACATGCAAAGAAATTACCATGGAGTAATTGAAGGGTCATAGATTGAGTCATCAAAGTTAGTATATGGCCTCTAGTGAAATAGTGCCTAAATTTGTAAATTATTTGCTATGAACGAACTTAAAGTACAAATTAACAAATGCATCCTATAAAAGATCTTAGGACAGAGGGTTTGCACCTTTCTAATGTTTTTATTTTTGAGGAGAATGCATTTCACAAATAAATACAATATTTGATAAAATAAAACATATAGAACAAACATCATCATAATTGTACTGTAAAAATCTAACAAAAAATAAAATGAAAAGTTAGAAATGCATAAGAATGATAAGAAGACTAGAAATCTATAAAGGTTTCAACCTAAGAAGAATGGGGAAAAAAAAAAGCACTGCCCACCTTAGTTATTGTCTAACTTCGTTAAATCAAGAATCATGAATAAGCAACATTAAGTGAAAGAATGATTACAACATACGCAGAAAATTCAAGACACCTATTAAATGAAGCATGAGATAAGAAATTGGGATGTCGAAGAGTAGATAAACAAATCAGATTTGTGAAGATTGTGATTAGAAGGGGGTGATAGTGGGAGTTGTTAACAATCACTTGTACTAACTGTTAGCGTATTGATTTTTGTTTTTAACATTTTTTGTCAAAATTTTGATAATCTTTATCTAATAAATGCTAAGATAGGTGAAGTGCTCATATTCGAGGATTCCAGATTTACTGCATTCCTATGCACTCTCGCCTGATTAAGCCAGACAATGATGTTTAAATTTTAAAGCGGGCACCTAATTATGCCCATTAACCAAACAGTTATGTTTAAATTTTGAAGTAGGCACCTAATTTTGCCCATTATCTACAGTAACCAACCAAGCTGCCAGTTTCCCCAAAAAAAAAAAAAAAACAATACCCCAGAAATTGAGGGAGCTCACATACTACAACCACAAACTGTTAAGCATTTCAAAAAAAAAAAAAAAAAAACTTCATTCACAGCTATGCCTCCCATGTTCCAAAAGTGAATTCCCACTATTCTAGGAAACACACCTACAGCATACCCTCTCTCCAACAGCTTCGCCTAAGCCTATAGATTGCTAAAACCATTGCAATCGTCCTCTCTGCTAGCAAGATTACGCCCACTTACGTATTGGACAAATCGCCAGGTACAATCTTGTCACTTTTAAACATCTCATTGTAATCACAGTTTAAACAATTATTCTATCCACATTTATATTTGTGACCCTTCATCAAACAGATTGGGATCGCTAATTGAGTGTTAAAGGGAAACTTCGAACAAGAAAAACTCACACAATCGTATTACATTCGAGGTATGACAGCACCCTATCCCAGCTAATCATACTTGATACGTTTATGATGTAAACATATTCTTACTTTCGCCCATCGATTGTTACTGCAAACTAAGAGCCCGACAACACATATGCCTAGATTTGTGTGCTAAGGTCAAAGTTACGACATCAAAGTGACGCTGAAATTGCTTGTGCCCGCTCAAGGTATGTAACCTTCCCTCCCTCCTCACCGAACCATATATGTGTACAAAAATAATTTCCCAAAAATTGCCTACAACTAAGAGAGAATGCATATATAGAATGTAGTCATAAAGATTATATTCTGATCTGTCAAAACCACAAATAGAGGACTTCATATCACCCACACAAAAAAAAAAAAAACCCACAAAAACGACTTGATCTGCTAGGAAGGGGGATGTACTGTTGGTCGTGAGCACCACCCAATCCCATGTGACTTAATTGTATAAGATCACCAAAATAGAATGCGGTTATGTAAGTTTATTTAATAAGGTCATCAAATTCATCACACACAATAATTAAATACTAGATATACAGATTAGCAAATGAATTTAATAAAAGACATAACTACGGTGATAGAGGTCATAATACAAGCTCTAAGACCAAATAGTTTTGATATTTCAAATTAGTAATTGAATTAGTGAATGAACTTAGTGCGGAGATGAAGGTCAAAACAAACAAAATTCAATACCAAATTACCATCTATGTAATTAGAAATGCCGAAATAATATTATATCCAAATTAGAAGCTCTTAGAAGTTGTGAAAGCTATATGTATAAACACATGTGAATGACATTTTATACTCAGAATTGTACGAATTATGGGTATATAAACATGCAATGCAACTTCATACCATACACAAAAATTAAATACTAGATACACGAATTAGCAGATGAATTTAATAAAAGACATAAGTATAGTGATGGAGGTCATAACACAAACTCTAAGACCAAATAGTTTTGATATTTCAAATTAGTAATTGAATTAGTGAATGAATTTAGTGCGGAGATGAAGGTCGTAACAAACAAAATTCAATACCAAAACCATCTATGTAATCAGAAATGCCGAAATAATATTATATCCAAATTAGAAGCTCTTAGAAGTCATGAAAGCTATATGTATATATATATATATGAATGACATTTTATACTCAAAACTGTACGAATTATCGGTATATAAACATGACATGCAATACAACTTCGAAGTGTTTCCCAACACATTAGCCACCATTCTTTGTTGGTTATGTTACATAATTAACAATAACAATACAAATTTAATATCAAAACATCATACACAAACTGAGAATGAAATTGAATGGATAGGGCAGGAGATAACTATTTATTCTTAGTAACTCCTAATGTAATATATTAAAAATTGAACTAATAGTATTTCTAACTTTGTTATTAAGACATAAGACAAACTTCATGATAATTTTTTATGTTTTGTAGATTTTTATAGAAAACCTATGCTAAAGGAATTACCATAATTTTTTTAATTAGATTAATTGTAATATGTCTTTGATAAATTAAATTAGAATCACCCGAATAACTACTATAATTAACTTTTACAAAACATTTATACTTTTAAAATTGTTCATTATAAGAGCAAAATATTAGTTATTGTCGTTGCAAGAAAAGAATTAACCTTTTAAATATTCATTTATCACTTATGTTTAGAATTATGAATTTGAAAGATTTATATACAACTAACAGATTAATATTGCTCTTGAACAGAATTAACAATCTAAGATCATACATTCAGACACAGAGAATGTTTCAAAAAATTAAATACAGAATTAACTATAATAATACAAAGTTAATATCAAAACAACATACACAAACTTAAAATGGAATTGATTGGATAGGGCTGGGGATGTAATGTATGGCACAAGATACACAAAGTATTTCCCAACAAGTTAGCAACCATTCTTTGTTGGTTATGTTAGATAATGACATACACATACATACATACATACATACATATATATATATATATATATATCTATTATATATATATATATAAATATATATATATATACATATATTATATATATGAGATATATATATAGATATATTATATATATATATATATATTGCTCATGAATGTCATAGCATAAAACAAATGAAATACAAAATTAACAATAATAGTACAAATTTAAAATCAAAACATCATACCCATTTTGAAAATGGAATTAAATGGATAGGGCAGGGGATAAACTTTTTAAACTTAGTAACTCCAAATGTAATCTATTAAAATTAAACTAATAGTACATCTAACTTTGTTATCAAGAAATAAGACAAACTTCATTATAACTTTTCATGTTTTTAAAATTTATATAGAAAACCTATGCTAAAGGAATTGCCATAAATTTTGTCCATTAAATTGATTGTAATATGTCTTTGATAAATTAAATTAGAATCACCTGAATAACTACTATAATTAACTTTTAGAAAACATATATACTTTTAACATTGTTCATTATAAGAGAAAATAATGGTTATTGTCATTGCAAGAAAATGATTAACCTTTTTAGATAAAGATTAATCACTTATGTTTAAAATTATGAATTTGAAAATTTTCCGTGCTACTAACAGATTAATACTGCTCTCGAATAGAATTAACAATATAAGATCATACATTCAAGCACAGAGAATGTTTTAAAAAATTAAATACAGAATTAACTATAATAATGCGAAGTTAATATCAAAACAACATACACAAACTTAAAATGGAATTGATTGGATAGGAATGGGGATGTAATGTAGGCCACAACATACAGAAAGTGTTTCCCAACAAGTTAGCCACCATTCTATGTTGGTTATGTTAGATAAAGACGCGCGCGCGCGCAAACAAGAAACACGCCACACACACACAACACATATATGTATGTATATATGTGTGCTCATTAATGTCATAGATAAAACAAATAAAATACAAAATTAACAATAATAATACAAATTTAATACCAAAACATCATACACATTCTGAAAATAGAATTGAATGGATAGGGTAAGGGAAACACTATTTAAACTTAGTAACTCCTAATGTAATATATTATAAATTAAACTAATAGTTTTTGTACCTTTGTTATCAAGAAATAAGACAAATTTGATTATAATTTTTCATGTTTTCTAGATAAAGATTTGTAGAAAACCTATGCTACAGGAATTGCCAGCAATTTTCTGCATTAAATTATTAGATGAAGATGTCTTCGACAAATTAAATTAAAATCACCTGAATAACTACTATAATCAACTTTTAGAAAACATTTAAAGGTTCTGATACTTTTAAAAATGTTCATAATGCGAGAAAAATATTAGTTATTGTCGTTAACATTTTTAATATTCATTTATCACTTATGTTTAAAATTATGAATTTTAAAAATGTACGCACTATTAACAGATTAATATTGCTATAGAAAAGATTTAACAATAAAAGATCATACATTCATACACAGACAGTGTTTTAAAAAATTAAATTCCGAATTAACTATAATAAAACGAAGTTAATATCAAAACAATATACACAACCGTACAATGGAATTAATTTGATATGGCAGGGGATGTAATGTAGGGCATAACATATAGAAAGTGTTTCCCAACAAATAAGTGACCATTCTTTGTTGGTTATGTTAG
>JAKOGI010001698.1:0-65000 GCA_029747015.1 Carnegiea gigantea | reverse complement strand
GTCCGAATTGCAGAGCTATTATGTGGATAGAGGAAAGGATTAGAAATAGTAGTATCATAAATTCAAGATTCAATTTGTGTTGCTAAGGTGGACAAGTTAGCCTGCCCTTACTTCCACCAACACCTCAATTCCTTGAATCATTATTATCAAATCGACATTTCCTCGACAATATTAGAGTCTACAACTCCATGTTCTCATTTACTTCCATTGGGAGGGGGAAGGATTGACAACAATGTCAATGATGGTATAAGCCCGTATGTTTTTCGGGTAAATGGTAGCAATCATCATAAAATTGGGTCCTTGCTCCCTCGATCTGGATTACACCCAGCATTTGTGCACTTGTACATTTACGACACTAGCAATGAAGTGTCAAACCGAGTGACTGCACTTAGGGCATCTGGTCATTCTGGTGTTAGATTTGACATTGTGCATGGGTTGCAACAAATGTTAGATTTGGTTAATCCCTATGTCGCTGTGTTCCGAAGAGCTAGAGACATGTTACATGACCATTTACGAATTTGAATAATCTAGGCCAGAGAAGGCTGACAATATATTAGACCCACTGCAGAAGAGGTCACGAGACTAATAGTTGGGGGTGGAACTGAGCACTTTAGACCATGAGATGTAACGCCCGAAATGTACATGATTCATAGCCTACATTCAGCTACTTGCATTTACCTGCTTAAGATTAACAATAAAATATAATAACTCAATGAACGGGACGTTACCGCCGTCCACAAAGGATAAGGCTCCCATTATATGTGAAAACTTGCCACAGCCCAAAGGTTACCCTATGACAGGGTATTCACTATCATAAACACTCAAACCATTTAGTTATATACAAAAAGCTTCTAACATCCCAAGGATAACACCAACTTACATAACTCGTTTCAGAAATACAGTTGTAACATCAAAATATATAATTCAGTTTAAATATAGAGTAGACACTCCAAAATACATCACAATATGCCAAGATAGCATCTTAGCTCTCCCACACCGTCAACCACATGAACGGTCCTGTCTCATTTATCACCTCTGGCCTCCCTGCCCGCTTGAGGGCGGTTCACTGAATATTTTCCTAAAATAAAACATAAACATTTCGAACTATGAGCCAAAGCTCAGTACATGCATTCCTGTACTGATAAAGATTCACTGAAAAGTTATTTGAGCCCACTTGTAATTCATTTTTATTAAAAATAGGGAATGAGATGCATATAAAACTACATTGCCAATTATTATCTGTTAGTGCCTCCTAAGTAGCTGTTACGATCTGTGAATAGGTATACACCTGCCAAGACGACCGAGGGACCTGGCCTGAAGTCGCGCGGGTAACTAGAAGGCAATGGCCCATAACTGATAACTGATGGGGTCACTAATTATGTGATAAAGCACTTATTAAAATGATTCATTGATGTACTTACCAAAATATTATAATTTTGATAAATACGTGCTGATTACTAAAGATACAGATAATGAACATACCTGAAAGTTTTAAACACTAGTTCATAGAGGAATATGGTGCACTAAAGTGAAGAAAATGAAAGCTTAGGCCTTGATTCTGTTCAAATGATCATTATAGGAACATGAGGTCAGAAATGATCTTGTTCTTATAATGGATAACTTTAAATAAAACTGGCTTATGAAGACCCTTTAAGAACCTTTACAAACCAGTTCACAGATTAAACCAAAATGATGACAATATAAACCATAGAAATGTGAGGTAAGGCACGGTAGCAAGTTTAGAGTATAAGGGCTTATAAAGAGGGTACAGAATGAATAATCCACAACTTATACTCCCGACCTCGAAATGAGACGTAAGACCCCAATATATATAGCTTAGGAAGTCCTCTAAAATTTTTATTAAGGACATGAGACATGATTCCCATGATAGGGTTCCTAAAATGGGGCTAGAACATCAATATGTCAGTTTTGAGCCCATCCTGCACAGGCTTGGTAAATTGACCATAACTTTCTCCACAAACCTCGGATTAATGCCATTCAACAGCCATTTTAATGCTAACACACTGACCTATCGATCCACCAAAAATATAATTTTTGGCTGGGCCAATCATTACCAGTTTCATCTCAAAATTTGCCCTATTTTTCTGGAAATTCCAGCATCACTGCTTTAGTTTGTTCCTTTACTTTTCATACCAATCCTCAACTTAAACTCTTTCTTAAGAGCATGTAAATACACTTTGGTACATGCCAACATCATACAAAAACACGACACATAATTCCACTTCATATTCATATCAAATAAAGCTTCTTTTCTAGTCACATATACACACACACCTCAAATTTAACATTAGTTGGGCCAAATCATACACTTTGGTTACTTTTGGTCAACTTTAACTCACTCCCATCTTTTTCAAACACCATAAGCACCATAACAAACTTCAATATATTAAGAGATAAGCAAAAATAAGGATAAAACAATCACTAAACAACACTTGAACAGGAAGCTTGCATGACCAAGATGAAACCCTAACCCTAGCCTCATCCAATTTCAACTCCAACATAATCTATCAACAAGATGATTCTTAATACCAAAAATACAGCATAATCCATCACTAAAACGACCAAAATAATAAGCAAAAACTAACAAGATCAAGAATCATCAACAAAGTCATCATAAGAGGTGAAAGAATTACTCACTTTATGCTTGAAAAAGAGGTAAGAATGGTCCTTGATACTTATGGGAGTGAGAGGGGTGGTTGGGGGTGGTAAGTGGTGGATGTTTGGTGGTTGTTTGGTGGTTGAAAGGTGGCTAGAAGGGAGGGGGAGATGCTGGTCGTGGATTAGAGAGAGAGGGAGGACAGATGAGGTGAGAGAAAGTCACTCTTAAGTTTACTTGGTGCAAAATGATCCTTAGGCAAATATAAATACATGGCTGAGATTTAAGGTCAAAAGGCTACTTTTGCTAAGCTTAATTAAGGCCTAATTAAGGGTAATTAGCTAAATAAAGGCAAGTCTTGGTGGACCGAAATCGACCTTAAACGGGCTCAGGTTTGGAAAAGAACTGAAATCAAGCGCGTTTGCGAAATTTTTTTAATTTTTTTTCAAAATATTTGTGATTGTCATAAAAATAATTAAATTGCTTAATTCATAAATACCAATGCCTAATATCGATGATTTCACAAAAACAAAACCCGAATTGCAAGGTGAGGGCCCATTAGATTTCCTAATTGAAATAACAAAGAAAACGATGATTTAAATACGATGAAATTAATCACATAGATTAATGAAATGAATAAATATAATTTAGGGTTGGACTATTATAGTCTTCCCCCCTTAAAAAGTTTCGTCCTCGAAACTGATGAACTTAACCATAACAAACAGGGTTACCTCGAATAAATGTGGGTATTTGGCTTTCATTGCCTCCTTGGTCTCCCAGGTAGCTTCTTGGGAGGTATGGTTTGTTCAGAGTACTTTGATCAATGGTATCTGCTTGTTGCGCAGCTGCTTGATCCTACGATTTAGTATTTGGATAGAACGCTTCTCATATACTAGATCTTCAGTAATTTCGATAGGTTCGGATACAATGGTATGGCCTGGATCTGGAATATATTTCTTAAGCTGAGAGACATGGAACACGTTATGTACGTGCTCAAGTTCTATAGGCAGATCTAGCCGATAAGCTACAGGATTCAACTTTTCGATGATTTCGTAAGGTCCAATGTACCTTGGATTCAATTTGCCCCGCACTCCGAACCTTTTGACACCTCTAATTGGTGAGACTTTCAGAAAAACTTTATCGCCTACTTGAAACTTCAGAGGTCTTTTTCTTTTGTCGGCATAACTTTTTTATCGACTTTGGGCGACCCTTATATGTTCCCGAATTTTTCTTATTGTTTTAGTAGTCTCTTGAATCATTTCAGGACCTATAATCAATGCCTCGTCCAAATCACTCCAGCACAACAGGGTTCTACATTTCCTCCCGTATAAAGCCTCAAATGGGGCCATTTTGATGGTGGATTTATAGTTGTTGTTATAAGAGAACTCCACCAAAGGCAAGTCATCTTCCCACTTCTCTTGAAACTCCAATACACAAGCTTTTAGCGTGTCCTCCAAAATTTGATTTACCCTTTCAGTTTGTCCATCTGTTTCTGCGTGATAGGAGCTACTGAAGTTTGGTTTGGTCCCAAAGGCTTTTTGAAGTGCTTGCCAGAAACGTGCTTGGAATCTTTGATCCCTATCTGAGACTATGTCTAAAGGGATCCCATGTAACATACAGTTGGGCTAGTTTTTTTAACTCCGTAAGTATCCTTAATGGGTAGGAAATGAGCCGACTTTGTGAGTCGATCAACTATGACCCAGATAGCATTCTTTTTCAAGGCAGAAAGCGGTAAACCCATAACAAAGTCCATCGAGATTGAATCCCACTTCCAAGTGAGAATTTCTAAGGGTCGTAGTTCACCCACAGGGCGTTGATGCTCTGCTGTCACCTTCTGACAAATTAGGCACTTATCCACATATTCTGCAACGCCCTTCTTCATATTATTCCACTAGAAATATTGTCTCAGGTCTCTGTACATCTTGGTGCCTCCTGGATGCACTGAATAACGAGTATTGTGAGCCTCTTCCAGGATCTACTTTCTTAATTCCTCATTTTTGGGCACACATAGGCAATTCTGGAACCGCAGAGTCCCATCCTCGTGTACTACAAATCCCGAAGACTTTCCTTTCTCTAAATTTTGCTTTATTCTTTGGAGTTCAGGATCACTTTCCTGGTTCAGTCGAATTTCTTCTACTAGGGAAGACTATACAGTAAGTGTTGATAATTGAGCACTCGTTTGCCCGTGAGATACTAATTGAATCCCAGAGTCCTCAAGTTCTCTCAAGAGGTTCGATTGAGTAATCGCTACAATGTTCGAGCTATGTTGCGCCTTCCTACTTAGGGCATCCGCCACCACATTTGCGTTACCAGGATGATATTGAATCTGCAAATCATAGTCTTTAAGCAACTTAAGCCAACGTCGTTGTCTCAAATTGAGCTCCTTCTGGGTGAAGATATACTTTAGACTTTGATGATCAGTATAGATCTTGCACGATACCCCATATAAATAATGTCTCCAAATTTTCAATACAAAGACCACGGCTGCTAACTCTAGGTCATGGGTAGGGTAGTTTTTCTTATATGACTTGAGTTGTCGGGAGGCATAAGCTACTACTTTGTCCTCCTGCATCAGTACACACCTAGTCCGTTCTTCGAGGCGTCACTATAAACTGTATACTCCTTCCCTTCCATTGGTAACGTTAGAATTGGGGCGGTAGTTAGTCGCTGCCTTAGCTCTTGGAAAGCTTTCTCACATCCTTCAGTCCACTCAAACTTATTCGCCTTCTTCAGTAGATTGGTCAGTGGTGAAGCTATTTTCAAAAAGTCCTTAACGAATCTTCGATAGTAGCCTGCTAAACCCAGAAAGCTTCTAATCTCCGTGACATTGGTAGACCTTGGCCATTCTGTGATGGCTTTCACTTTCTGGGGTTCAACTTTAATTCCTTCTTTTGTAACCACATGCCCCAAAAATACCACTTCCTCCAACCAAAATTTACATTTCTTTAATTTGCCATAGAGTTGATGTTCCCTTAAAGTTTGCAATACTATCCGCAATTGATCAGCATGTTCTTCCTTGTCCTTAAAATAGATAAGGATGTCATCTATGAACACTACTATGAACTTGTCTAAATAGGGTCTGAAAACCCTATTCATAAGGTCCATGAAGGTTGCAAGAGCATTAGTGAGACCAAAAGGCATCACTGTGAACTCATAGTGACCATACCTGGTCCTAAATGCTGTCTTAGGAATGTCCTCAGGCTTAATCCTAAGTTGATGGTATCCTGATCTCAAATTAATCTTAGAGAGTACTCCTGCTCCTTGTAGTTGATCAAACAAGTCATCTATTCGCGACAGAGGGTATTTGTTTTTGATGGTAATCTTATTCAACTCCCTGTAGTCGATACATAGCCTTAAGGTTCCATCCTTCTTCTTGACAAACAATACTGAGACACCCCATGGTGACACACTTGGCCTAATAAAGCCCTTCTGTAACAACTCATCTAGCTGAACCTTTAGTTCCTTAAGCTCGATTGGGGCCATACGATATTGGGCTTTAGAAACAGGTTGAGCTCCAGGAATTAATTCGATTCCAAAATCAATTTCCCTCTGTAGGGGTAGTCCTGGCAACTCCTCAGGGAAGACATCTTCAAATTCACAAACTACAGGTATATTCCCCGCTTCCTCTTCTTTTGTTTGGGTATCTATAGCATAACACCAATATCCAATACACCCCTGACGTAACAGCTTACTTGCTTTTATAGAGGAAATCAAGGAATAAGATTTTGCCTCTCTCTACCCATAAAAACACACTTTTCTCCCTTTTTCATCTTTCAAGACAACCTTAAGATCTTTACAGTCGATTTGGGCTCCATAAGTGTGCAACCAATTCATCCCTAAAATGATATCAAAATCAGATAAGTCAAATTGAATCAAATCCACAGGGAAAGTAGTTTCACCAATGATGATGGGGACAAGTTCATAAGAGAGGGGGAACTCAATCACAGAATTGTTGGGTAGCTTAATTCTATAATTGGTTTCCATCCTCCTGTTCTCTAGGCTCAATTGTATAGCAGATCGGGTAGATATAAAAGAATGAGTGGCGCCCGAATCAAACAATACGCAAAAGGGCTTTGAATTTAAAAAGAGAGTTCCAGAGACTGCCGTACTAGAGGTAGCAGCTTCCTTTTTGTTCATCACAAATGCCCTTCCTGCGACTGCAGGCCTTGAAGGTGGGGGTCCTTGGCGGAGCGGAGCCAAGGGTTTTGCTGCGCCCTTATCTACCGCTTTTAGTCGTCAGAGGCATGCAGCGATGAGGTGTTCATGACTTCCACACCACATGCATTTGTCGGTGCCAACTCGGCATTCAGGAGTGGTGTGATTTGTTCTTCCACACTTCACACAAGGTGTTGTCGAGCCCACAGGACGACTCTTAGAGGAAACAGGAGTAGGTTTCTTCGGGTTCTGATTCACCCTTTCACTTGGAGTCCCCCGCTCAAATCCCTTTCTCTTGTGGTTGATTGGATTCAGACCTCTCAACTCCGTCTTCACTCGTTCCACTTCAGCTGCTCGCTCATATAGTTCTTGGTAAGTCAGAATTGATTGCCCGGCTAACTGGTTCTGGATGTAGAAGGCCAAACCTTCCTCAAACCTTCTCATCTTTAACCTTTCAGATGACACAAATTCAGGGACAAACCTAGATAATTCTGTAAACTTACTAGCATACTTCAACACTGACATGCTACCGCTCATTTTCAATTCCATAAATTCTTTCTCCTTTTGTATTTGCACCACAGCTGGATAAAATTTTGCTCTCAACTCTGCTAAGAATTTACTCCAAGTGAATTTAGGCCCTAGGAGCTTGTCCTTCACAGTATTCCACCAAATGTCAGCTTCACCTGACAAATAATACGTCCTAATGTTCATTTTCTTTTCCTTTGGTACCTTAACTACTGTAAAAATTTTCTCCATTCCCCTTATCCATTTCTCCAGTACTACGGGATCATAAGATCCATCATAAACTTTAGGGTCGCGCCGCGCTACCCTATCTGCCAATTTATCCTCTTTAGGAGGGGTTTCAGCAGGTACCTGGGGAATTCGCTTCATCAATTCAGCAACTAAGGTTGGCCAATAACTCAAGTTACCTAAGTTGCTAGCTAATTCAGAGGGCATCGGTGGCGTGTCACCATGTGGTGGCTCTTGGCAAGAGGCTTGGTCACTCGATCCCTGGTCTTGTTCCATATTGTCCTCTACATGAACCTCCATGTTGTTGTGCACTGACTGGGACATTCTGATCATACACGAAATGAAGCAATTCAAACACTGGAACCTCCATACATATAAGATAAACATGCCCAATAAATACATAGAAGATGGCTCGAAGATCATTTCACAACTCAAAGCGTCATCATATCATTTCATAACTGCTTACATACATAGCTGCTGATTTATATATAAGAGAAACAAAAGCATATAACACCTAGCTGAGTAAGGAAAACTAGCTCTGACTCCTACTCTAACCCTAACACTAAATAGCCCCCTAGATACTAGATCCGTCACATGACCAAAAACAGTTACGGATCATGTCAACAAGATCAGAGAGGATTAGACTAACTATATACAATATCAGATGTCACACAAAATATAACTATCCAATCCAACCATACCATATCTACATACAGGGCTCAAAATGAAAACCACTACACCAACCCCTAGAACCACCTAACAATCCCTAGATGGATTGTAATCCGGGTCAGACTCATCATCAGGTTCTTCACCTGAATTGAAACTGCTCGTAGATGCCTCTGACTCTGCATTATCGACCTCCTGTTGAACTTATGGCTCATGCTCCTCCCTAAGTCCATCATCAACTCGTCCTCCTCTTCTTCCCCTGGCTGCTCTATCCCCATCTCAACACTGTCTTGATCCTCCTCAGGATCATCCTCCTCTCCCTGGTGGTCCTTCTTTCCAGAACTAGAACTAATCACCACTAAGTTTGGGGTGTCGGTGATGTTTATCACCACGTAAGCCTCCCCAGGGCTATCAGGCATCTGTGGAGTGTCTGGTGCGGGCAGGATGGGTAGCCCCTATGCTGGTGCTGGGGCTACAGGTGGGGGATGGACCTGATATAGGGGAAAGACGTGCTGAAGAGTTTTCACAGTAATTCCCCTCAATTCAAACTCCTCTCTCAACAACAGCTCTGTAGTGAGAGTCGTCCAAGCCCCCTGGGCTTGAAACCTAGGCTCGTCCAAGCCTGGGTTCCCTATCATCATAAAGTCGTGATAACGATGCCTGAACTCCACCCACGAGCCAACCAGGGGTAAGGACCAAAGCAGTCTCTATGCACGGACCGTAATACTGTAGAACTCAGAGTAAGGGTCCTGTGCATGTGCCTCTATACTAATATGTAGCAACACAATGTGAGCAATCATAGATCCACCCGGCAATAGATTAACGGCATAAGGATCCATCTAACAAAGAAAACACATGTGTGAGAGGCAGACACAACCATAAATAAGGAACATGCAAATGGAAGTAACTTGCATTCTTCTAATATCATTACTACACTCCTAGTATCATTCTAGCAATATACGATAGCCCCTCACGACAACCACTCTCACCCTATAGTTTTTAACTCTACTTTCCTCGAGAAAATCTCAACCTGACTCTGATACTAAATCTGTAACGCCCGAAATGTACATGATTCATAGCCTACATTCAGCTACTTGCATTTACCTGCTCAAGGTTAACAATAAAATATAATAACTCAATGAACGGGACGTTACCGCCGTCCACAAAGGACAAGGCTCCTATTATATGTGAAAACTTGCCACAGCCCAAAGGTTACCCTATGACAGGGTATTCACCATCATAAACACTCAAACCATTTAGTTATATACAAAAAGCATCTAACATCCCAAGGATAACACTAACTTACATAACTCAGTTCAGAAATACAGTTGTAACATCAAAATATATAATTCAGTTTAAATATAGAGTAGACACTCCAAAATACATCACAATATGCCAAGATAGCATCTTAGTTCTCCCACACCGTCAACCACATGAACGGTCCTATCTTATTTATCACCTCCGGCCTCCCTGCCCGCTTGAGGGCGGTTCACTGAATATTTTCCTAAAATAAAACATAAAACATTTTGAACTGTGAGCCAAAGCTCAGTACATGCATTCCTGTACTGATAAAGATTCACTGAAAAGTTATTTGAGCCCACTTGCAATTCATTTTTATTAAAAATAGGGAATGAGATGCATATAAAACTACATTGCCAATTATTATCTGTTAGTGCCTCCTAAGTAGTTGTTACGATCTGTGAATAGGTATACACCTGCCAAGCCGACCGAGGGACCTGGCCTGAAGTCGCGCGGGTAACTAGAAGGTAATGGCCCGTAACTGATAACTGATGGGGCCACTAATTATGTGATAAAGCACTTATTAAAATGATTCATTGATGTACTTACCAAAATATTATAATTTTGATAAATACGTACTGATTACTAAAGATACAGACAATGAACGTACCTGAAAGTTTTAAACACTAGTTCACAGAGGAATATGATGCACTAAAGTGAAGAAAATGAAAGCTGAGGCCTTGATTCTGTTCAAATAATCATTATAGGAACATGAGGTCAGAAATGATCTTGTTCTTATAATGGATAACTTTAAATAAAACTGGCTTATGAAGACCCTTTAAGAACCTTTACAAACCAGTTCATAGATTAAACCAAAATGATGACAATATAAACCATAGAAATGTGAGGTAAGGCACGGTAGCAAGTTTAGAGTATAAGGGCTTATAAAGAGGGTACAGAATGAATAATCCACAACTTATACTCCCGACCTCAAAATGAGACGTAAGACCCCAATATAAATAGCTTAGGAAGTCCTCTAAAATTTTCATTAAGGACATGAAACATGATTCCCATGATAGGGTTCCTAAAATGGGGCTAGAACATCAACATGTCAGTTTTGAGCCCATCCTGCACAGGTTTGGTAAATTGACTATAATTTTCTCCAGAGACCTCGAATTAATGCAATTCAAGAGCCATTTTAAAGCTAACACACTGACCTATCTACCCACTAAAAATCATAATTTTTGCCAGGGCCAATCATTACCAGTTGCATCTCAAAGTTTGCCCTATTTTTTTGGAAATTCCAGCATCATTGCTTTAGTTTGTTCCTTCACTTTTCATACCAATCCTCAACTTAAACTCTTTCTTAAGAGCATGTAAACACACTTTGGTACATGCCAACATCATACAAAAACACCACACATAATTCCACTTCATATTTATATCAAATAAAGCTTCTTTTCTAGTCACATACACACACACACCTCAAATTTAACATTAGTTGGGCCAAATCATACATTTTGGTTACTTTTGGTCAACTTGAACTCACTCCCATCTTTTCCAAACACCATAAACACCATAACAAATTTCAATATATTAAGAGATAAGCAAAAATAAGGATAAAACAATCACTAAACAACACTTGAACAGGAAGCTTGCATGACCAAGATGAAACCCTAACCCTAGCCTCATCCAATTTCAACTCCAACATAATCCATCAACAAGATGATTCTTAATACCACAAAAACAGCATAATCCATCACTAAAACAACCAAAATAATAAGCAAAAAACAACAAGATCAAGAATCATCAACAAAGTCATCGTAAGAGGTGAAAGAATTACTCACTTTATGCTTGAAAAAGAGGTAAGAATGATCCTTGATACTTGTGGGAGTGAGAGGGGTGGTTGGGGGTGGTAAATGGTGGATGTTTGGTGGTTGTTTGGTGGTTGAAAGGTGGCTAGAAGGGAGGGGGAGATGCTGGTCATGGGTTAGAGAGAGAGGGAGGAGAGATGAGGTGAGAGAAAGTCACTCTTAAGTTTACTTGGTGTAAAATGATCCTTAGGCAAATATAAATACATGGCTGAGATTTAAGGTCAAAAAGCCACTTTTGCTGAGCTTAATTAAGGCTTAATTAAGGGTAATTAGCTAAATAAAGAGAGGCAAGTCTTGGTGGACCGAAATCGGCCTTAAACGGGCTCGGGTTTGGAAAAGAACTGAAACCGAGCGCGTTTGCAAAATTTTTTTTTAAATTTTTTTTCAAAATATTTGTGATTGTCATAAAAATAATAAATCACTCAATTCATAAATATCAAGGCCTAATATTGATGATTTCACAAAAACAAAACCCGAATTGCAAGATGAGAGCCCATTAGATTTTCCCAATTGAAATAACAAAGAAAACGATGATTTAAATACGATGAAATTAATCACATAGATTAATGAAATGAATAAATATAATTTAGGATTGGACTATTACATGAGATGTCATACTCTAAACAAGGGATGGAATCTTACAGAGGATAGATGAGCATCATCCATCCTACATGCCTTTACACTATCTTCTTTTGTTTCCGTATGGCACCGATGGATGGGCTGCAGACATCCCAAGAATGACTAGCTCCAGTGCCTCAAGGGCAACGGTTTCAATGAGAGAATTTTATGCATTTCGCATCCAAGACCTACTAGATGAATCCGTGGTTATTAAACAGAGTTGTCGTTTGGGCCAGCAATTTTACGTAGGTGCATGGCCTATCATTGAGCAATATAGACTTACATGGTTCGAAAACCATCAAGGTCACCTGCGGACTGAATTGTACAGTGGCATTCAAGATTCACTTAACGCAGGTGACATTAACGCAGAATCAATAGAATGAAGATATATTCTACCATCTTCTTTCACAGAAGGGCCACGTTATATGATCCAGCATTATTAGGATGCAATTGCAATTTGTCGTGCACTAGGGCCTCCTGATTTCTTTGTCACATTCACATGTAACCCAAGTTGGCCTAAAATCACTAACGAGTTATTACCTGGTCAACGATCAGAGGACAGACCCGATCTAATGGCTCGAGATTTTAGAATTAAGTTACGACAACTACTCGATGATTTTAAAACAAAGAAAATCTTTGGGATAGTCATTGCTGGTGAGTTCCTGGCATTATCGAATACAGTATTTTACCTTACAAATACATTTAGTGTACTAATGACCTTACTTTATCTTTTACAGAAGTATATATGGTTGAATTTCAGAAGCATGGCCTTCCCTATGCTCATATTCTCTTAACAGTAGCACCGGAAGATAAGCCCACATGCCCAAAAAATATTGATAGACTAATTAGTATAGAAATTCCAGATCAAGCTATGGACCCTCTAGCATATGATACTGTCACACGATTCATGATACATGGCCCATGTGTATCATGTTTGGTTGACGGGAAATATTTAAAATGTTACCCAAAAAGATTTTATAATCAAACCACATTTGATGAGCATGGATTCGCTCAATACTGCCAGTGGCACACTCCCCAACAAGTGGTCATGAATGGACGAGAGATTGATAACCAATGGGTGGTCCCATACAATAGAGATCTATGCGTAAAATATAACGCTCACATAAATGTCGAGTGCGTAGCTGTCCGTAGCGTGATCAAGTACCTGTATAAGTATGTACATAAGGGACATGATCATGCTACTATTGTCATTGAAGGTAATCGTGATAATGAGCAATCTCGGCCACATAGAGAAGGGGATGAAATCCAAGAATATTTGGATTGTCGCTACATATCTACAGTTGAGTCATGCTGGCGGATTTTAGAGTTCAGCTTGCAGCATCAATACCCTTCCGTACAAAAACTTCAATACCATTTACCGGGAGAACAATTAATCGTGTTCAGTGACAGAAAGGACCTCATTAGAATTGCTAATGAATCAGAAGCACAGAAAACAATATTAACAATGTGGTTTGAAGCACATAAGAAGTATCCACAAGCTCGACAGACCACGTATCTGAACTTCCCCACGCAATGGGTATGGAATCATTCTTCTAAAAGCTGGATGGTCTATTAAAAAGGTTCTTCAATTGGTCGACTTCCGTGTGCACATCCAAATTGTGGTGAACGATATTATTTGAGAATGCTTCTTATAAAGTGGAGCAACTTCTTTTGAGGATATTCATACCATACGTGGTGTCCTATATCCAACATTTAAGTCAGCATGCATGGCATTGGGTTTGCTTGATGATGATGGTGAATGGCGTGCTGCCTTGACTGAAGCATCAACCTGGGCTTCAGGTGTGCAACCACGAAATATGTTTTGCTCCATGTTGATATTCTCCAAGATTGCTGACCTAGTAAAGTTATGGGACACACATTGGGTGCATCTAACAGATGACCCGGTACATACCATACAACGCCAGACAAGAATGTTGGATATGGAATTACCATCTACCGAGATCCAGAATCTTGGACTACTTGAGATTGAATGTATCTTGAATAGAAATGGACGATCACTACGAAATTTCCCTCCAATGCCACTCCCTCCCATCGAAGCTGCAGTTTATGCAACTAATCGGCTTATTATTGATGAACTTGATTATGATACAACTCTGAAAACATCAAGATTTGAAAGTTTTATAAGGGGATTGAACTGAGATTAGTATCATGCATACAGATCAGTACTCGATACTCATAACAGAGGTGAAGTGGGGTTGTTCTTCATAAATGGTAGTGGGGGCATGGGAAAGACATATCTATGGAATACTTTAATCTCCAAGTTCCGATCAGAAAAGCATAATGTCCTTGTCATAGCATCGTTGGGAACTGCTTCATTACTACTACTTGGAGGGAAAACAGCCCACTCGGTGTTTAGAATACCCTTACAACCTGATGAGATGTCCGTTTGTTACTTTGATAAAAGATCTGAATGTGCGGATCTCATCCGTGAGACAAAGTTGATTGTATGGGATGAAGCACCAGTGATGAATCGTTTAGCATTTGAAGCCATTGATCGTCACCTCCAGCACATATGTGATAATCAGAATGCTTTTGGCGGGAAACTGGTCCTTTTTGGGGGAAATTTCAAATAGATACTTCCTGTGATTACACACGGGAGTCGTGAATCTATCATTGCAGCTACGCACTACAAAAACGCGCCTCTTTAGATACGAAATTAGATACGAAATTTAGCATTCGTTTCTGTCTTCAGTTTAGAAACGAAATTTAGAAACCAAAACTATTTCGTATCCAACAGAAACGCACAATTGAAACTAAAGGCAAATCGCGTTTCTAATGGAAACCAAATGATAATTTTCATATCAGATTTTCGTTTCTAAAAAAATTTTCAATTCCCAGCCTCAATCTCCCCCCCGGCGACAATACCCAGTGCCGCAAAATGAAATCCCAGACCTCGCGATTGCTTCCTCCTCTAAAACCCTAGCGTCATGTGCTTTGGATTCCGGCAGAACATCGACTCTCGACGCCGGTTATCAAGTCGCCGGAGGGTTGGTGTCTATTTCAAGCCCTTTGTTGGCGATTTCCGGGCAGACGGTACCCATTCAAGCCGAAACGAAGTAGCAGAGCCCGCGCTTTTCTTCTTCGTCAAGAACCCAGTCGGCGACGGTGGTGAGGGTTCCGGCAGAACATCAGTTACAGAAGGCCGGTTTTCAGATCTCCGGTGAGTTGATATCTGTTTGTTGCTTTCTGTTAACAATTTTCTTCCTCCTTATTCTAGGTTTTGGTTTTCGGATTTGGAAGGCTTTGAGGCGTTGCACGGTGAGTTGTCCGGCGATTGCAAGTTTCCGACAAGTTCTTCGACAATTCCCGGCGTCCGGGTAGTTGCACTGTAAGTTGTTAGATTTGCTAAAGTTGCTTTTTGTTAACAATTTGCTCAAGTTGTTCGATTTGCTGAAGTTGTGAAATTTGCCTGAGTATAGCTTCTTTTCTCAACATTGAACTAGCTAATTGTTTCCCAAGCTGAGCATTTCTAGATTTGATTTTCCCAAGTTGAGTTAGTTTTTCAGATTATCCAGGAAGAACATTGAACTAGGTAATTGTTTGGTCACCACTAGAAACTGAGCATTTGTAGAGCCACTTAACAATTGTGCAAGGCAATTTTACGAGAACATGCACTGTCAAGGCCATTGTGCATTCATGTAGTATATTCAAATATACAATCACGTACTAACCCATACATCACATACGCCGTTAGTTTCGGGGGCGTTGCCCCTGAACCCCCAAACCAGGGCGCGTCGCCCCTGGACCCCGACTCGCTGACCGGTCAGTGAGACCACCGTACTAGGTCTACGAAAGGGGGCTAAAGAAAACAGATTCAAGGCATTCTAACAATATACACACACACACATACTTATATATATACGTATAAGTATGTATGCATATATATATATATATATATATATGTATGCATACACATATATACATACATACACACACACACACACACACACACACACACACACACACATATATATATACGCATATATATATATGCATACATATATATACCTATATATATGTGTGTGTGTGTGTGTGTGTGTGTGTGTGTGTGTGTGTGTGTAGTTCATTTGTAAACATAGAAAACCCATTCAAAATAGTACACGTATCAAACTTATAATGACAAGTTACTTATTTATATTTAAGTAATTGCTTATTATGATTGCTTGGTATGTTTACAATTTGGAATTGTTCTTGTTGGACAGTTTGGGAATCATAAAGTATACTATTGTATGGTTACTATAATTCTTGTGTATGCATTGGAAAGTTTCTTTGGCATTTCCTCAAGCCTTGTTCTCTGGGTATAATTTTCTAATGAGGATCATTAATGGAAATCATCTAGAAATGTTGTGCTTGGAGGACGTTAGGGAAATGCTGCCGAATTTTTTCGTGGATATACAAGAGCGTAACCTTTATAGTTATATACTTTTGTTTCCTGAATGGGTTTAGGACTACCTACCCTTTAGAATGAGTCTAGCTCATGTTGTCTTAATTAGGATTATTTGCTCATGATTTGATTATATCATAATTTTGAATAATTGCTACACCTTACATTACATTAAAGGGAGCTTGAAACTTTTTCTCAGACACGTAAATTGTAAGAAATGGAAGGGAATTGAGATTGGATGTATCAGAGACATGATGAGAGGGGTTATCTGAGCACGGTTTTCATTCAAAAAGTTAAGGAGTTCATTGATTTTGCTACTGAGCAAGAGACATATCACATAACTACTAAGATAAAGTGTCCATGTGCTAAGTGTTGGAATGTGCCTTATTTGGATGTAGATACCGTAAAGCTCCATCTCTACAAGCAGGGGTTTTGGCCTAATTACTATGAGTGGGTTTGTTATGGGGAAGCTTTTGGTGACGTATCACATCCTGGTAGCTCATCCAATGTAAGGGACGGAGAAAATCTCATGAGAGATATGGTGTTAGATGCGTATGGTCCGATGGCATCCCGTATGGCAGATGAAGGGATGAATGATGGTGAAGAGGAGCCTTTCTTAGACGTAAAAAGATTCATTCAGCTGGTGCAAGCAGCTGAGAAGCCCTTGTATGAGGGATCTGATATGTCTCTCTTGAAAGCTGTTGCACGGCTAACAAGCCTTAAATGTGAGTTCAACCTGCCCCATCGAGCAGTTGATGGAATTGCGTCATTAATGAAAGCCATGTGCCCAAATGATAATGAAATGACAGCCAACTTCTATGAAACCAAGAAATTACTTACTGGGCCCGAACTTCCTCATCATAAAATCCATGCATGCCCTAATGGATGCATGCTGTTTTGGAAGGATGCTGAAGAATTGGAAAACTGTTCGGTCTGTGGTGCGAAGAGGTATATTAAGGAGACTGGAAGAGGGGAAAAAATTGCTAAGAAAGTGTTAATCTATTTTCCAATTGGTCCTAGATTGCAAAGATTGTATGTGACAAAAAATGTTGCTGAACATATGACTTGGCATCATAAACACCCACGTACCGAGGGCTTTATAGAACATCCCAGCGATGCGGAGGCATGGATGCATTTTGACAATACTTTTCGTGAATTTGCATCGGAGCCTCGTAATGTGAGAGTAGGGTTATGTACTGATGGTTTCTCTCCATTTGGTCACTTTGGACAAAGTTATTCATGTTGGCCCGTCATTCTTACACCTTACAATCTACCTCCATGGATGTGCATGAAGAAACAATTTATGTTCATCAGTCTCCTCATACCAGGCCCCAGAAATCCGAAAGGCAATCTAGATATATACATGCAACCATTAATTGAAGAGCTACTGCTGTTGTGGGAGGTTGGAGTCAAGACTTATGATATAGCTCGAAAGCAAAATTTCACCAGGAAGGTTGCCGTCATTTGGACAATAAGTGATTTTCCTGCGTACGGCATGCTTTCTGGTTGGATGGCAGCTAGTAGATTAGCATGCCCTTACTGTATGGAGAACACCAAGTCTTTCAGACTTAAACACGGGAACAAGCATTGTTGGTTCGATTGTCACCGCCAATTTCTACCTACGGACCACATGTTCCATAGGAACAAAAGTGCTTTTTCCAAAAACAAGGAGGATTATTCCCCGCCTCCCCCAAGATTGAGTGGGGAGGAGATGTGGAACCATGTGTCATCATTACCAAAAGCTTCTGATCACCAAGGAAAAGTAGTTGGATATGGAGATGTTCACAGTTGGTCAAGAAGAAGCATACTATGGGACCTTCCATACTGGAGCAAGCTACTAATTCGACACAATTTGGATATTATGCATATTGAGAAAAATGTGTTCAAACAAATTGTGAACACAATAATGAATGTCAAGGGGAAATCTAAGGATGACATCAATTCTAGAAAGAACCTTGCCACACATTGTAAGCGCAGAAGACTTCATGTGCAGATAACTGATGGTGGTAACGGAGATCGAATAGAGGTGATGCCTCCTGCTCCATATGTGCTTACTAAGGAGCAAAGAAAAGTATTGTGTAATTGGCTATGTGACTTGAAATTCCCAAATGGATATACCTCTAACTTAAGTAGGTGTGTTGATCGCACAAATGGGTGGTTGCATAACTTGAAAAGTCATAATTGTCATGTTTTCATGGAACGATTGTTGCCAATTGCAACGAGAGAGCTATTGCCAACTAATGTGTGGAAAGTTCTGACTGAGCTTAGCTTGTTCTTTCGAGACCTATGCGTGAAGAGAGTACATATGAATGATGTGATCCGACTAGAAAACAGCATCGCTGAGATACTTTGTAAACTGGAAAGAATTTTCTCTCCTTCATTTTTTAATGTCATGGAGCATCTACCGGTCCATCTTCTATATGAGTTTAGAGTTGGCGGGCCACAACAATACAGGTGGATGTACTCATCTGAAAGGTAAATATTAATTTCACATACTCTATATAAGTTATTAATCTTTAGTTATCATCGCTATATGATAATGGAAGTATAAAACTGTAGGCGTATGGGTGACTTGAAACAAAAAGTGGGTAACAAAGCCCGTGTTGAAAGCTCCATTTGCAATGCATACCTTATGGAGGAGATCTCATATTTCTATGCCAATTACTTTGATGAAAATATTGTCATAAAGTCAAGAGATTTGGGGCAAAACGAAGTTCAGTCAAATCCAAACATTCCAGATGTATTTTCCATGAATGTTGGGTATGCCCCAAGTGAAGGCAGCACTCGATATTTGGATGAACGGGAATTTCGTGTTGCTCATGCATATGGGTTATCAAACTGTGACATACTGAAACCTTATGAGCGGTATGCATTCTTTGCATGTTTAAGTCATTATCGTATTCATAATTGAAATCATTTTTGACACGTTCAATTCCTTATCTTATCATAGGATTTTTGAGCAAGAGATGATGAGACAGAATCCTAGAGTTAGGGTCGAAGATGTTTGGGCTCAATTTGAAGAGCGATTCCCTATATGGCTTAAAGATCTTTAAGCAGCATGAAATAAATTGACACATCTAATATTACATGCACCAAAATGTAAATGTAATCAATATGTTTAATATTGTAGGTAATAATATCCAGGGATGTTTCTAATGATGTGATAAGGTCCCTCGCCATGGAACCTAGGAAAGATGTGCGTTGTTGGGATCATTTCTACATTAATAATTACAATTTTCATACGTACTCCTATGGGAAGAACAAATCAACAATGAACTACGGGGTATCGATCAAAGGGGTTGATGGTGTAGAATACTATGGAATTCTTCAGGAGGTCATCGAGTTGACTTACTTGGGAACTCGCCAATTGTACAAAACAGTTCTCTTTAAATGTGATTGGTTTGACTCTGTGAATGGCATCAACATGCATGAACATTATAAACTCATGGATGTCAACCACACGAAAAAATATCCCAAGTATGATCCGTTTGTTCTTGCATATCAAGTAACACAAGTTAGCTTCACATCTTATCCTAGCATGAAAAATTATAGAAATCAATGGTTGGCGGTACTTAAGATGAAGCCAAGGGCCATGATCGATTCCCAGATTGATGACATTGCTCCTTTTCAGGAGGAGAACAATAACAACCCACCCACTTTATCACATCTTGACATAGACGAAGACATATCCATCAACGATGACTTAGCCGATGACCTTCCAGAGGGCAGTGAGCTTGGAATACGTGAAGATGAAGATGTTGAGGATGAAGAAGAAGAGGATGACATAAATATAGATGAACAAGAGCTTGAAACATTGCTAGCTAATGAGGACGAAGATTAATTGGACATAGGCTGTAGGTGCATGTTTGTAAGATTAGTTTGAGATCTTATATTCAACTTTCGCTGCTGTATGATGAACTTATACTCTTTGTATTCATGTATCGTCTACTTGATTATTATCTCTTTTTCAGTTGTGCATTATGCTATTATACTTTCGTTCCACAAAGGAGGTTTACGTTAACTCGTTCATTATTTTTCCTAACTAATGTATTTACTTCCAAGTGTTTGAAACTTAGATGCCTTCCATATGTGAGCGAGGAGATGGAGCTGTAGGTGGGGCCACGAATGACTCAAACCAAGGGGGCACGAGGATCCCACTGTCGCCGGATACTATTTGGTGGTATGTAAAATTATTCTGTTTTCAAGTTTCCTATAATTACTTGGTATGTGTATGTTATTATAGTAAACTGTTGTGCTCCATCTCATCATCCTTCATTTGAAATTATGAAAGGTTTGGTTACTATAAAGTGTCCAACTCCATTACCAAGGACTTGAAGGCTCATTATTTGGAGTCATGTACATGTTGGAGGAATGCTCCAGAGGAGCATAAGCGATGGTGGTGGAGAGCTTTTCAGGTAATAAATTCACACTTCCAAGCATCCTTGTTTGTCAATTTTATGTTGCTAAATAGCATCTCATATTGTGCGTAACCATTCATTTCGTGCAGACGCGTTATTGTTGGGCTGAGGAGTTGAATGATAGAGTTTATAATGACTGGGTAAAAAAGGCCGGTGAACGCCTTAAGGACATGGTATCAAAGGCAATGACAAGGCCGGAAGATGAGATCGTCCCTTGGCTTCCAACTCCAATTAGAAGCAGGTTGAAAGCTTTCAGAGAAACTGAGGATTTCAAGAATAGGTCAAGACAAAACTCAATTAACAAGCGCACTGGTCCTAAAGCAGGAACTGTTCACGCTGCAGGGTCTATTTCAGCGGAGCAAACTGCAAGGAAAATGGTAATATTGCTGTTGTGGCATCTTCACTTTTTGAAAGACACCAATTGCATTATTCTAACACCGTTTTTTGTTTTTTGAAGGTAATAAGGGATAACAAAATACCTACAGCTGCTGAACTCTTTGAGCAAATTCATACTAGAAAGAAAGGAAATGAGAAAGTATTATGTGACAAGAGGACAAAATTTGTTTGGGTAAGCACCAAGTCAATTGCACTTCCTATACATTCAAAAAGCGACACATTTTATAAATGTTGGCATCCTATGTTCAGTAAAAGTGAAAGTTATTATTTTAAAAATCTTTGTTAAGTTGTACTCTTTGTTTCCTTTCTACTATTGAGCTTCATTGAATGGTTTACTCCGGGCGTGTGGCCTGTAGAGTTGTAGTCTCCGGCGTATAGCCGTTGAGCTTGATTTGGTTATTTTTTCTGCTTCTATTCAATGCAAGGGATTTAATGTAGGGCTTAAAGCCTGGAAAATGGTCAATTTTTAGGGAAAACTCTGTCCGTTTCGCCCCAGAATTTAAGAAAAAATATATCCCAAAGCATCAACATGTCTTTAGAAAAGGTTTGGTTGTTTAGGGGAAACTCTGTCCGTTTCTGCTTCTCTTTTGCTTGCTTGTTTAGGTACTACATGCTAGGCCCATGTCTTCTTTCTTTATGATCTTGCCCATATCAATCTATTTCTTCTTTCTCGTCTATGGGCTTATCGATTCCTGACTGACACAAATTGACTTTGATAACTTAAAGTTGGTGCCTTCCTCTTTATTGACATCATCCTTGGTGGCTTTTTCATCATCTTCTTTTATAGCTTTTACAAGGTATTGCACTATGAAACTTAATGCTTGCTTGTTGAGTTTTCTTCATTGTAGGATGAGTATCAACGTTTGAAGCTTAATGCTTCACATTCAGGGGTCGAAGTTAATGATGATGCACTTTTTCTTCAAGCTGCTGGAGGTGTCAATAGCAAAGGTTTGGTATATGGACTTGGGAATCAAACCCAAGCATACTACGAGAGAGTGGGACCGTCTACTCAATCCTCATCCTCCACACCCATAGCTTACGCCCCCTCCATGTATGCCCAGATTGTGAGTCACTTACAAAAATCAGAAGAGCAACTCAATGCCACAAGAGAAGAGCTTACTCGAACGAAGGAGGAAGTTAAGCAAACCAAAGATGTCATTGCTAGGATTGAGTCTCGCTTTGGGAGCTCGAGCTCTTAGATTTCCCCTTCTCCCTGACCTTTAGTCTTATATTAGTAACTGACTTGGTGTATGTTTATATATGTTGATAGCTGCAACTTGTAACTCTTAGATGGGCATGCGGTGATGTATTTTTTGGAACACACCTCGAACATTGCTTTGGTCGTGGTGTATTTTTTGGATGTAAATTGCTTGATGGTTGCATGTCCTCGATACTTGGAATTTTGTTGCCAAGTTGTAATATGCCTTAGGTAAATGTAAATACCGAGGTTGGTTGGTATATATGATGCAATGTTGGGCTCTTATGTATTGACGTATCTATGTGTATGTAAATGTATTTGGGAATTTAGCACTTGTTGCAATTATTTGGAATGAAAAGTTCAGCTAGAAACAAAAAATACCAGGTGAAAAATGTAGAACAATTTACGCACATAAGATATGCAATTTGATACGAAATGTATGCCTCGTATCTAATTTTGTATCAATTTGATACGCTATTTTGACATCTTGATACGAAAAACTTCGTATCTAATGGATACAAAAAACTTTCGTATCTAAGTTCGTATCAATCAGAAACGAAAATTTCACAGTTTGATACAAAAATTAGCGTTTCTGTTAGATTCGAAGAGGTTTTCGTTTCTAATTTCGTATCAATTAGATACGAGACATTGATGTTTTGATATGAAAAAGTTTCGTATCAATTAGATACGAAAATATTTTTCGTTTCTATTTTCGTATCTAATAGAAACGAAAACGAGTTCCGTTTCCGATTTCGATCTACGACCGTGTCTTTTGATACGAAACTTTTTTCGTTTCTACTCGTATCTAAATGCTATTTAGATACGAAAAGCTATCATTTAGATACGAAAAGTTTCGCATCTAAACGAGCGCGTTTTTGTAGTGACAATCCATCGAGCAACATTTTGGAATGAATGTAGTGTTCTATATTTGCGTATAAACATGCGGCTGCAATGAATAGATAAACCTAACGAGACCATGTCCAATGTCGAGGAATTTGCTCGATGGATATTACAAGTTGGAGATGGTCAAGTGCAAGAAATTGCTATTTCAGATGACGGAGAGCCTAATTGGATTAAGATATTAGAAGAATTCCTAATATGGAATGAAGACAACGGTCTGCATAATTTGATCGCATCAGTTTACCCTGATTTTTATACTAAGTATGAAGATTGGTCATATCTTCATGAACGAGGGATTCTTGCACCAACAAATGATGATGTCGATGAAGTAAACACAATCATGTTGTCCATGCTTCCTAGAGATGTGAAAAGCTATTTGAGTTGTGATAGTCTTTCAAACGCTAACGATTGTGGTCCTTTTAGTGATATGGAACCCCTTGAATTATTGCATTCCTTAAAGATTTCTAGGTTGCCAAATCATTATTTAGATCTTAAAGTCAGTGCGTCAGTAATATTATTGAGAAAATTGAATCAGTCAATAGGGTTATGCAATGGTACTCGAATGATTATCAGTAAGCTAGGTGATAGAGTGATTGAGGCCAGAGTAATAATTGTCTCAAAAGTTGGGGAGACTGTCCTAATACCCAGAATCGATTTAACACCATCCAAATTTTCAGATCTACAACTCAGAAGAAGGCAGTTCTCTTTAAAATTGGCATTTGCAATGACAATCAACAAAAGTCAGGGGTAAATTTTAAATAGAGTTGGCGTATACCTTCCAAGGCCCGCGTTTAGCCATAGTCAACTTTATGTTGCACTATCACGTGTTTCATCCCCTTCTGGATTAAAAATACTGCTTTATAATAAGAGAGGAGTTCCAGTAGATGTTACAAAAAATATTGTGTATAGGGATGTATTGAACCATTTGTAGATTATTATTATATCGTACAGTTTATTCATTTCACCTATTATATTCTATCTATTTGATTATCCTATTTTCAATCATGACATTCTGGTGTTATGTACAGTAATATGCCTCCCTCGACAAATACATTGTGGTCATTTCTTTATTATCATACCATACTATATACTTTTAATTTTTGTTTCTAGATTACATACATGGAATCTTCAGCACATACTTCCATACCTATATGCACCATCAACCCTTGCAACAGATCTGTAACATTGATGGTTCGACTCATGTGAGCAATGTCTGTTCGGCTATATGGGCGACGAACATTATGAAAAGCTATATTCATGGACTACCAGGTATTGGATTATTGTGTTCAATAAAGTCCTCATCGTATGCATGTATGATGCTTACGAATGCATTCCATTTTTTTATAGTGTGATAAGATATTCGACATCATAGAAGGCAATGCCGATATTATTCGATGGAGGTCCATACTGAGTGCTGGCAATGTTTACCACATATTTGAACTCTCAGTTGATGCTGCTATAGATAGCGAACGGAATGTGGTGACCAACCTGTACAAATTGGTTTTCACGCCGAGAACGACACTTCTTGGCGTCATTGAAGAATGTCAGGATATTCTGTACCAGCACCGACCTCCTTTCGTGTTATTCACAGAGGTCTCTCGACGTCTACGGACACTTGATAATGTTGTTGGTATGTATTGTTCACATAGTCAAGTTTGGTATCTAAATTTAAGCATGCATATCTTCTGTACTCTTTATAATGTTCTCGTTCCCTGTTGTTCTATAGACGTCATAGGCATGGTAGTAGCTATATATCCTTTGGAATGGACCAGAGATAGAGGCACTGCACGACGGCAATTATTACTTTGTGGTATGCAGTATGTATTGTCATTAGTTAATATTTGTTCATATTTATTGTTACATTTCAATTATATAAAGATTAGTATATATGACACATTTGTGCAGGATGCATCCATTGAGACTGATTTTATGGGGAGATTTTGCGGAAGTTGAGGGCACCTATATTCAGCAATATTTGACTTATGAGAATATACTTCTTACTTCCAGAGTGCACATTAGACATTATGAAGGTAACTTTACATCCACTTGATCATTCACAAAACTGACTAATTTCCATTATTCTGATTGTATATTTCAGTAATATGTTTTCACTCTTGCAATATAACTATAGGAGCATCAGTTTCTACTTTGCCCATTAGTAGATTGCTGATGAACCCAGATATTGAAGCAACAGTAGACTTTGAAGGATGGTATACACAACATGTAACATTAATTTAGGTTTTCTAATTCCATACAACTTATATACACCTGACCTCACATGTGTTACTTTTCATATATGTATTAGGTACTCTTGCACTTCAGGCGTGATGAAGCACTTCGATTTCATGCGTATGAGAACATTACGCATGTGCCATCTCGAGAAATTGTTTGCAGCTAAACGGATTAGATTATATGAATATGCTTCTGCGTCAAATGTAAGCTAAACTTTTGTTCACCAAATGTTCCTTATGCTTCCATACATTCTCTTAATATCACATAATTTTCATATTTTATTATCTCCAGGTTAGATATTTTCGGATTTTTGCATACATTGCTGAAATCCGCCCCCTGCTTTACAACGCTTGTACTAATTGTAACAAAAGTGTCCACACTTATGTATTCGCGCTTAATGTACCATACTGCATATGTTGATCCCCAAGTTTGACTCAGAACAGGTTTGCATCTATGATTTCCTATTGTTTCATAGTCTGTTATGCTTTTCCAAATTTATGTTTGCATTAGTGTAATCATCCCTTTCTACTTCAAAAATATAGGTTCATCTTCAGAGTTGTGTTACAAGATATTACAAGTTGTAAGGAGTTCACTATTCTTCATGAGAATGCTCGAATTCTTTTACATACTATGCAACGCATGTATTCTTATTGTCACTGCTATCATGTTCACCGAAGTTATCATTCCACAATTGCCTAACCTGTGTTACTATTGTCTACAGCCATATGGTCATCTATCGCTTTATACGATTATAGATGATTACATCGGAAAACCTTGAGTTTTCATTCTAGAGCCTCCACACCGGCATGAAGTAGAAGCTCCTATTGCTCTTATTGTGCCAGTCAATTGCAAAGAAGAGGTCCATTACATACGACATACTATTGTTATGTACACTAGGTACATAATATGTATATATAAAATTCCCTTCTATCATTATTAATCAAATTATCACTAAATCTTGATTTTTGGTTTAGGTACAAGAGAAGGAGGTGGATTCTTCATCATTGGCGTCATAGCTTAACTTTTCATAATCCAATTTAGCGTACTTTGTACCGAGTTCACTACCTAATGTGTCAATCATACTGATATAGACTTCTTCCACAATGATATAGTTCTCAATTGTTAATCATATTGTTTATACACGAAGATGCTGTATATTTAATTTTTTTTGTTGGGTTTTTCCCTTCTCTTTACTGACTTATAGTATTAATTATTTTTACACTAACTATCCATTCATTTTTTTGATAACATAGCTATCAATTGTCCATTTAAACATGCTCCATAATTTTGCACGGGCTCATACTAGTTCTATTTAAATTGTATTTTGACATGTTAGCCCTCATTTACTTGGTGTCTGGCAGTTATTTTATTTTACTTGTCATGTATAAATTTAAAGTTAGGGTAAATTTGGCAAAATAAAATTTATACACCATAAGACCCACTTGGCTTTATGTATAGCGTACACAGACATTATCATTACACATCTGGGAAAATATTATAGCAAATGAATTATGATAATTTCTCTATATTATTTACAACTATTGGTACTTTAAAAAAAAGTACCAAACGGAATTGCATTTAACCTATTCGAATGAAGTCTTAGACTTTGATAATTTACATGAGTGTATGGGACATGTTGTGGAGATTTTGTTTTAATAAATTTTATATTTCTGACATTTATTTTGGGTTAAAAGGTTCCCTTACATTTCCATATGTTAAAAAAAAGAATAAAACATTTGTTACATTTTTGTTTTTCAATTTTAAGTGTTATTATTTATTTGGTATTGGTTAGTTTTTTTCTTGGCTTTTTGTTGACAATAAATAATATAATTATTTTGATTTTAAACTTAATTAGCTCCTTAATTAATTTTTGAGCAGTTAAAATGTATATCTTTATTACCATTGCTTTTGTAATAATTTAATTGATAGTTACACTGTAACATATACAAACCTAATTAATAATGATTGTTTGATAGAAGTTAATTGCCAAAAAGAAAAGTTTATATGATCCTATACAATTACAAGACATCAACAATAACATGAAAGTAACACATGACATGTTTGCATTGAGCTTTGTTTTATTTTAATATATATATATATATATATATATATAGATGTACATGTTAATGCCTCAAGGGAAAGGAACTTGAAACCCCTTAAAGAAGAGGAGACATACATTAGATTTGGGAAAATTTTAATAGCCATTAATAATTTTGCAAAATATTATATTGGATCGGCCGGTTGAACCATTCACTTGGATGGTCTAGAAAACACATTTGCTCATTTGAGCTATCGACACTTAAATACCTGGCCAAACTTGGACAACCTAGGTAACTGACCAACCCAGGGTAACCACAGTCTAACCGGGATTTTCCAAATTTCACAACATGAGCCAGTCAAGTAACTTGGGTAATCACAGTCTGACCAGAGTTTTTCAAGTGTAAACGCTAGAGCATTGACATATCGTGAACACAGTCAATTGATTTTGACCAATTTAATGGCCCATAGGGTCAACTGGTTCAATCCAATCCAATCCAAGCAATCGAATGAATTAGATTATTGACCTACTTCTTGATCGAGTTGACAATCAGGACAGTTTCGTCATCATTAATCAAAGATTAACCAAATATATCAAGTCCTACACATTTAAAATCTCAACAAAAATACCCCTATTACCTTCTTCCCCCAAAAGATATATATATATATATATATATATATATATTATATAATATATATAGATAGATAGATAGATAGATAAAGATATATATATATATATATATATATATATATATTATATATATATAATATATAGTATATATATATATATATATATTCTTTAAATAATGGAGACTAGCAGCGCTAGGGTTTTGGGTGGAGGCAGGGTTGTGCTCAGCGATGGTGCAGGAGCTGCCGAAGGTGGGAAACAAACTGACGGTGTCGTAGAGGGAGCGATGATCACAACAACAGAGGAGGCTGACTAGATCAGTCGGTCAACGAAGAAAATGAAAAAAACCATGCAGGGGGATGCCCACGGAGTCGAAGCAGGTGATGAGATCATGGATGATATGGATTTAGGCTCGCCTAGAGTGCTTGAAACTCAGTCCATCAGGGAGAAAAAACCGTAAAGGTGCGCTTGGAGGAAGGGGAGATCGGATTGGGTCATATTTTAACAGAACAACCTTGATTTGCACTTTGAAATGCAAGACAACTTGATTTTGGAGTGTGCGTGATTATGACTATGTGTCTAAGGACGATGAACCTCCAGAGGATGAAGATCTAAACTGCCCAACGACTCCGTTGACCACACAAGAGAAGCAAACGCTGAGGAAGCCATGGCGAGAGGCTGTAGTTGTTGAACTGTTTGATAAGGGCATTGGTTATATGCAACTGAAAAAGAGGCTGAAGACAAAATGGGTGCTAAGAGGGGATTTCTCTCTGATTGACATAGGACATGACTATTATGTGACTTGATTCACTAATAGGGAAGATTATGAACATGTGCTCATGGATGACCCCTAGATGATTGGCGATAACTACCTTGTAATTCTAGAAGGGATACCTAACTTTGTTCATGAGGAAGATTAGACTACGAAGCTCATGGCCTGGGCTAGCATACCCAAATTAGGGGTGTAATATTTCAATTAGCATTTCCTTTTGAATAAGATTGGAAGAAAGATAAGCGGGATTATTAAACTGGTTATCACTACTGCTAATGTTGAAAGAGGTTAGTTCAGTAGATGATGTTGAAGTGGACCTTACTAAGCCATGTATTTCTAAGTTCATGCTGAATGGGCGTATCTGATGGATACAGTACAAGGGGCTCCGTATGATCTACTTTAATTGTGGTAAGTAGGGACATAGGGAAGAGAATTGCCCGCTTAGCAGGAAGGAGAAGCTGGAGAAGAACAACAAAATGGGCTAAAAGAAATAGCAACAGGATCACTGAAGGAGCAATCCATCTATGGGAGCTGGAAGATGGTGAAGAAGCCAAGGAGGAAGTCCAACAAGAAAACGACACATGCATGTCGAGTTGCAGCCACCAATGTGAGTTGGGGGGGCAGCATTTGGAGGGAGACAAGCAAGATACTAACGGTCACACAAGGTCTGAGAGGCATGCAAGAATGGACCTTCAATGCAGTGAGACTCAGGCAAGATCCAGGTTCCATGTGCTTCATGAGGAGGAGACAAATAACGCTAATGCTATTAAAGATGACATTCCGGCATTGGAGGAATAAGAAGCAATAGAAGAAGAAGTGATGTAAGAACCAACAATCCAGTCGGCAGGAGGGAGCCATGTGGTTCAAGGTGAGGAGCGTAATGCTTCTAGGAGAGTATAGGAGGAGGTCGGCATATTAGTAATAATATTGTCATCATGCAGAAGATTATGCATTCGATGCGTAAGAAGCGAGGAGCTAAGGGGTGGATAGCAATTAAGATAGACCTAAAAAAAAGCCTATGATAGTCTTAACCAGTTTTTCTTATAGAATATGCTGAGGAAAATGCACCTCCCGGAGAGGCTTGGGGAGGTAATTATGCTCTATATCATGTCCTGCTCACTCAGCATTTTATGGAATGGTGAGCCCACAAAGAAATTTGTGCCTACAAGGGGGGTTTGGCAAGGGGATCCCTTGTCCCCATATTTATTTGTTGCACGCATGGAGAAATTGGCCTAGTTAATTGCACTTGAGGTTCAAAATGGTAACTTGGTTCCTTTGGTAACCAGTAGCAGATGATCGAAAGTTTTAAGCCTTTTCTTCGCGGATGATATCGTGCTATTTGCAGAACCTTCTGTTGAACATGCTATATTGGTTGAGGCTTGTTTAGATCGATTTTGCTCAGCTTCGGGACATAAGGTTAGCAATGCGAAATCTCATGTTTACTTCTCCAATAATGTCAACCCACAGTTGACGGAGCATATTTGCCCGTGCTTGAGATACAGCGCACTGATGATTTGGGTAGATATTTAAGGGTGCCCACTTTGCATGGTCAGGTCACAAGGGTAGCCTATTAGGGAGTTATCGATAGAGTTGATGAACGATTAGCTGGATGGAAGGGCAAATGCTTCTCGCTTGCAGGAGGCGTTACACTAATTAAGCCAAAATTAATGCGATCGCAGCTTATGTGATGCAAACGGTGAGATTCCCTCAGTCGACATGTGACGAGCTGGACAGAAAAATTCGACATTTTTTAATGGGGAGGCACAGCCCTAGAAAGGCGGCTTCACTTAGTCGCGTGGAGCCTAGGCACGAAACCTAAAGGCGGTGGCCTTAGGGTTCTGTCCATAGGGTCATTAAATGCTGCCTTGTGCCTCAAGTTAGGGTGAAGACTTCTAACAGAACCAGAATCCTGATGAGCTAGGGTTTTGAGATATCAATATTGCCAAGGAGAATTCCTCTTTTATTCCTGCTCAAACACCGCGCCTCAAAACCCCTCCAATGCTTGGCGGGGAATTGCTGAAAACCTCACCCACCTATGCTGCGACACTAGAATGTCGGTTGGAGATAGCGACCCGCTTCTGGTTGGACAGGTGGGCGGAGCCCTTGTCGCTGCTAATTTTTGCTACCCAATACATGCTCGCGACTGAACTTGAAAAGCGGGTGCATGAATACTAGACTGAGAAGCATGGGTGATGCTGGGACAATTTTGCTGACTTCCTCTTTTGACCTATTATTGCTCGAATACCCTCCTTTGAACTCTTGGAGGAAGATGTTAGGGATAATTTTTACTGGGCAGGGCATGAGACTAGAAAATTCACAGTTTCTTTGACTATCGCGATTGTTGAAAATAATCAACTCTACTTGCACGAAGCAAGTTGGGAGTGGGTGTGGAAAGTCGAAGTGGCACAAAGGGTTTGTATGTTTGTGTGGCTGATGCTACATGACTGCATATTAACCAATGTGAATCGTGCTCGGCGAGGCCTCACCAATAACCTGTCATGTGGGATCTGCAGACACGTGCAAGAACAACGGAGCATAGGAGCTGTCCGAATGCAAGGGAGGTCTGATAGTTTCTTGCAACTAAAGGTATGAGGTTTGTGTCTTCGCAAGTCCCCATGAATGAATGGATTGCAAATAGTGTCAAGGGAAAGCACAGAGACCCTAACTGGATTTTGAAATTTGTTACAACTCTTTGGTATCTATGGAAACTATGAATGCCCACTGTCTTGGAGAAAAAACATTTGAGAATAAAGAGGAATTTTTACTTACAAGGTTTGCGGATCTTAGCCATGCCCTTAGGTTGGGCATGGATCCTCTAAAGAAGAAGGTGGGTCCTAGTACGGAAAAGCTTGTCCGTTGGGAGGCCCCGCCAAACGGTTGGGTTCTGCTCAATACTGACGGAGCATGTAAGGACAACCTGGGAGTAGCAGCGAGTAGAGGTATAGTCAGGGGTGACAGAGGGGAATGGATTACAGACTACTATGAGAACTTTTGGAATCTGTACCTTGGTGAAAGCTAAACTAAAGGTTACACTCAGAGGTCTTCAAATGACTCATGTAATAGGGCTTCATGAAAGTGTGGGTCCAAGTGGACTCAATGATCATTGTAGGATGCTATGAGGGCAGGGGTCATGGAATCCAATTCATAAGCTGCTAATTATGTTGCTCGTGACGATTGGGAGATACAAGTCTCGCATTGCTATCGTAAAGCTAGTTAAGTTGCTGAAAGATTAGCTAACTTAGGTATTGAGAAGAAATTAGGAGTGGTTCACTAGTCCGCCTACTCATAAGGTTATGAATGCTATTACTGTAGATATAGTTGTGACCACTGGACCAACAAACTCTAAGTAATAAAATTTTATTACGGGCATGGCCCCATATCTGTACACAACAAAATTACCTTTTTCCCCTAATGCCCCCCCCCCCCCCCAAAAAAAAAAAAAAAGCAAAAACACCCTAATGGGCTCCCTCTTGCAGTTCGATGGTTCCGTCCTCATTTTGTGGGCTTCAGATATGGGCAGGTCCATGCATTCTGATACAGCCGGCGTTCTACACAATCCGACAAATCACGTCTCGGCACGTGGCTATCACGCCGTCCCAGGATTTAATCTTGCCCTCCGTCTTGCTTTGTTTTCCTTTCGGTCGCCTTGTTCATCATTTCACCTTGCACAGCTACCTCGCGGGGAGAAACCTTTAGAGACAGTGTTAGATACAGAAAGCTAGAGAGAGAGAGAGAGAGAGAGAGAGGGGAAGGGTGAGAAGGGATGACAGTGGAGACCGCTAACAGTGCCGTCGATGCGGCGGCGATGGTATTCGAGAAGGGGTTCGCAAATGGCGATTTGAAAGCAAACCCTAACAACGCCAAGAAATCGAAAGAGAATGAGCGTCGTCGTCGCCGCCGTAAGCAGAAGAAGAAGAACAAGCTGTCTTCTCAGCCTAAGGAGGATGCCGACGAGAGCGATTCTGCTGATGCTGATGGTAATGCCAAGGGCAACTCCCATCCTCAACAGGTCTCTTTCTCTCTCTTTTTTAATGTTTGCAAATCACTGGGAATGAATGGGATTTAATCGAGATTCGTATTTGTTGCTGGATTAAATAAATTCTGTGAATTGGTGTTGTTAAATTTGAATTTTCTTGTCATGAGTTCTTATGGGCTGTGATGTTGGATGCATTATCTGTCAGGGGTTTTGAAAATGATGAAGGAGAACCCTTGAGTTTATCCGAGTTTGGACTATTGTCATGTCCGTATCATAAGCGTGCAGTTACTGATGAAGTACTAAATGGTTTACTTGGTGTATTAGCGCTTGCATGTTAATGAGTTGATGAGGGGGATTTTCTGGATTAGCGAATAGTGTAGTCATGGATATCATCTTGCTTCTGGATAGAAAGAGGAAACCGTCTGTACCGTGATGGGAAGCAGATGCTGCAACATATGAAGGCAACAATAATTTCCAATTGCCTTGGTATTTCATGGATGATAGATAAATTTGTCATTGGCAAACTCACTTCACTTTTTGGGGATTTGATACCTCTCATGCTATGTCTTGATTTTCCAGCCTCCAGGAAATCAAATATCTTCCGTGGCTCTCCGTGATCCATTGAGCTTTTTTAATGTGGTCTTTTATAGGTTATATGCTTCAGGGAAAACCCCTTTTGATGTGTTAATGAGGTGATTCGCACTATCAGGGTAATTCCTATGCTCTTCATATCCTTTGAGTGATAGAGTTCATTTGGGAGTTTAACTAGTGATGGCATCTAAATTAGATGAACGACTTGGATGGATGATAACCACAACTGAAACTATGGGAATAACTTGTGATAAGCAGATTTTGCTAGTTGAGTTCTCTTTCCTCTGGTAATAGTGCCTTCTCTTGATGAAGTGTCTCCTTGTTTTGCAATGAGAGATGGCCAATTGTGACATTGCTCATAAGAATATCTAGCAATGGCTTTTTTAGATTGTACCCTGCACTAGATAAGTTCAAGAGTGTGTTTCTTGGAGCATGGGAAGCGATGAAGCAATTTTTTTAAAGTGGAGAACCTGATTATAGTGCTAAAAAGACTGTAAATAATGGAAAATCTTGGGGTAGATTGATAACTTTGGGGCTGCCAGATTTCCTATGGTGGACCTGCTTGGGTTCTTTCATTTTAGGACTTCGCTGGAAGTCTGAATTGATTGATTTGTTTACAGGGCCAAGGCATCTGTTGCATTATTAGAGACCGTACTGATTACCTATGCTATTCAAACCCTTAGATTTAAAAAGCTCGAGGCGCACAAAAACGCATGGGGTCTTGGGGCCCTGGGCGTGGGCTTCGAGGCAAGGGCGCATAATTTTTGGACATGGGGTGCACTTTTATTAAAAATGCTTGAAAGTCATTTCCAAATCATATTTTGACAAATAACTTAGATGATAGCATTAAATATCGGACTATATTATAGTATTTTATATTATGTTTATCAATTCTAAAGCCATTTTAGGAAGCAGAGGGGAAAAAAAAAGAAGGAAATAATATTTGACAGCATATTGTGACGGAAGGGAAGTATATTCTTTAATCCTTCTTTCTATATTATTGGCGGCACTATATTTTACATTTAGAGAGAGGGAGAGACAAGCGTAGATCGGCTATTGGAAAAGTATGGGAAAAGATTGGTCAACTCTATTTTCAATAGAACACTATAAAAGCCTTCAACTACAGCCCATCCCTCCATCCAAAAATTAATGTTTCTGAATTAGGGTTCTTCTATGTAATCTATACTTGAAGCAATTGCATGCAATTAGATAAGAATTTCTACCCAAAATCGAATAATATAGCAAAGGTAAATGTCAATCTAAAGACATTTGTGTTTTTTCATGGTATGTGTTCCCTTTCACTATGTCCAATAATCTTTTTACATAAAGCACGGGTTGGGGTCGTTTTGAGCCTCAATCTGAAGCGCAAAAAGCGCAGGCTTGTGCGGGCTTAAAGAATGGGCTGGACTCGATCACTTGCAAGGCGCATCAAGTTGGGCTTCGGGCTTTTGTAAGCCTAGGCGCGCTTTTTTGAACCCAGTTCAGACCCATGTGGAAGTGTCAAGTGCTAGACACGGTTATTGTTTCGGACTTGGCAATTTTATAAGAAATTATATACATTTTGATTCAAAACGAAGGGCCCAAGTGTCCATGCCCATGTCCGAGCGTCCATACCCATGTCTGACTGTCAAATGTCCAACACGTGTACTTGAGCAAAATGAAGAGTCAAAGTAACATAGCTGATTATCCTATTGAAATTGGGCTCTTGTAATGTTTCCTGGCTTTTCAGTTATATTAACTGAAACTTTTGCTTACATTAGGGTGTCAAAGCAAGTGTTATTTAGGGTTTTACACTTTCTCCTTTTTCCAGCTCAAGGAGTTGATTTTATCGCTGTTCATACTGTTGAACATGAAGTCTGTCTGTGTTGCTGTCCCTGTTGCACACTAAATGGTGAAAATGCAATGAAAATCGCGAGGATATCATAGCTTCATCATTAAGTCTCAGAGACAAATGTAAAGTGTAACAATGATTTTTTCTTCAAAAGATATTGCCTTGTTTGTGAACACCCCCCCCAAAAAAAAAACCCAAAAAAGGCTTTTCTTGTCATGCCGATAGATAAAGGAGCTTGAGAATTGATCAGGATGCCAACAGTCATGCTGTCTTTGTATCCCAGATTCTTAGGAAGGGTCTAGTCCCCCTCTTGTGATCCTTACCTCTTCCTTTCCCTAAGAGATTTTTTTTTTTTTTTAAAAGAAGAGGGTTTTTAATATATTCTTTCCTTGTATGATAGTACATTAGTGTGAATGTAATTGGTTATTCTTGTATCGTACGTCCAGCATGCTTTCGAGGATGCTTTGTCTAGTAATGAAGGCAATGCATCTCGATAATAGAACTGAAGTGCTGTTGTCGCTAAAGTCAGTTTCCGTTTATGCCCATGCCCACTCATAGTAGTAAAAGCTTGCAAATGAGTAAATTTTGCTGTTTTGAGCTATGTCACCATTCTTTTTGGTTTACTCTTGATTTACGATGTATTGCCTGATATCTGGTTTTTGGGTTTTTGCTGCCTTGGTTTCAGGGCCAATATTATGCTTTTCCAGAACAGTTTTGGTATTTCTCCTTGTATACATCATTTCAAGGAATTTTGCTTCTGTTCATATTTGCTAAATCATGGTGTTCATTCCTTTTTCTTTGGTTACCTAGTTGGATTGTTCTTTTCACCTCCATCTCTGTTGGTTACTAGGCATACTGGCATGCATATGACACCTGACACTTAATACAGGCAAAAAGCTGACCAAAGTTTTTGCGAAATGGTTGAGTCTGATACTTGCATATGTACCTGAGGTTCTCATTTATGGCCAGCGTAACTGTTCAAGTTGATTCTATTCTTGGCTTATTGCTTCTATGTTCCAGATTGTGGAGGAAGTAGAAGTGAAATATGTGCCAGAGAAGGCAGAGTTGGATGATAATTTGCTTGAGGATTTCAAGAAGGTTCTGGAGAAATTCTCATTCAACGAACCTGACGGAGACGAGGTGGCCTATTATTCCGTATTATTATGTTTAGGCATTCTACTGTTTCTGGCCTCATTCTTTATTTTGAATTGAGTCAGGCTGATGAAAAGAAGGATGAGACAGATCAAGATGCTTCAGCTAAGAAGAAAGCCGACTCAGACTCAGATGAGGAAGAACAGGAGGAGCATCAGAAGGAGAAGGGGCTCTCAAATAAGAAAAAGAAGGTCTAGCATTCTTCAAAGAACTTTCTGTTGTTTCCTGTGGTGAGGTGCAAATAATACTTAATAGTACGAAGTAATATATTTTTTCCCTTGTCCATTTCAGTTGCAACGGCGGATGAAGATTGCTGAGCTGAAGCAGATTTGCCGAAAGCCTGATGTAGTAGAGGTAGGATCAAGGATGCCTGATTGTGTGTAAACTGCATATCTTGTGTATCTCATTAATGAGATTTGGGGGTGGGGAATTTTTTTAAAAATTTTTTTTATTAGGTCTGCTTGGTTGGTTGGTTAGTTGGTTGTATGGCTTATTAAATGGTTATTGTTGGCAAAATATTTGATCAAATGAGTTGTTGAGCTATCACCTTTAATTCCGAAAATGAGAGACATGGTGCTTCTTGTTATCTGGGCAGCATAAGAGATCCCGTGTTAGAAAAGTTTTTACTCTACGAACCCAATTAAGACAATAATCTGCAATTGGGAAAGGATAAGTAGCTCCAGTCCTTTGTTGCTGATAATCAAGGTCCTTAGCTTGGTCATCTCACCTGTGGGCACTTTGGCCATACTCTTGGTAGATAACCATGCTGAAAGCCTTGTAAGCGTGGCGTAAGTTTGGAGACTAATTTTATTCTTTGATGAAAACATCTATCTACCGAGTATCATGACACTTCATTACTTGTGTCATTTATATGCTGAATGGGTTTTAGATGTCGTAAATAGTGCTTTGGCCATTGATCATGTGGAGTTGATCCTTTTGAATCGAACAGTTGTTTCAAAGTTTGTAAACAGCTTGCCTGTTTTCATTTCTCTCATGTAAATTTATCCTTTCAAAATGATTTTTTGGTGTATGTTAAAACAAAAGACTAGTGATAACTTGCTGTTCAGCCACGTGGGGTATAGTATTGGTGCATTCAAATTGAATCCTCTGTACGAGGATGTTTGAGAGCTGTCTCACTCTCCCACTTCCCACTATTGCATCTAAACTTTATGTACCAATGGATTTAGTCTTTGTCGCTGATTCGCTATATTAACATGACAATGGCATTTTAATTTTCATTTGGAGGGTTTGTTCTCAGCCTTTAAGAACCTGTGTGCCTCTGTTTGTAGCCTTCATCATTAGAGAGGTGACTGACATCTGTGGATGTAACTTTTGAGTCTTACATGTCGCTTTGATGATAATATAATATGGTGTGTATACTGTCAGTGATAATAGAAGATTCTGTAATTGGATTTTGTGTGCAAATTTTTTCATAATTTTATTGCAAATTTTAATAGTCATGCTATCTTTAAATTGATTTTTTCATGTCGGAATAGCTAGATATTTACTTCTATTTTATTTATTGCCTTTATACGGCTGATATTATTTACTATTTTAGATCTGGGATGCAACTGCTTCGGATCCCAAGCTGCTGGTGTATCTGAAGTCATATCGGAATACTGTTCCCGTTCCAAGGCACTGGTGTCAAAAGAGGAAGTATCTGCAGGTTGGTTGATTCAGATGTTGATACTAGATGTGAAGTGTGCATGTATAACAGTATGTCGATTAGCATGTATGATATGGGGGAGAGGGTGAGGGGCAATAGCCGATGATGAGGTTTTATCTTATACGTATATATGTGATTCCTGCAGGGTGATGGCTGTGACAATCATGGAGACAAGACGGGTAGGTCTATGGCCAAAGGGGCCACTGAGTGGTTCTCTACCAATGTTGTGATTTGGTGTGGGCTGGGGTGTAGAAAATGTTTGATGACATTGTTTAGATTGTATGGGAAATGTTACCTTGCCAACATGTGGTTCATGAGTTTTTGTTCTCCTATAGATGTCATTTTTTCCGTTTGATTTTCCAGATGTCTCAGGAATGTTAGATAATTGCTTGGCTGAAAATATCTTTTTTTGCCAAGAAGTCCGTGATTCTCAGCATATGCACATTTTTCTCGACTTGTATAGATTTATATCCGCGATTGATGGATTATTTGCCTGTACCTCATCATTTTGTCGGAACGCATGTTGCAGGGGAAGCGTGGTATCGAGAAACAGCCATTTCAGCTTCCAGATTTTATTGCTGCAACTGGCATTGAGAAAATCAGACAGGTAAATGCTATTGTGATTTTGAACTAATGGTACCCTATGACTTGGTGGGAAATTGAGATACACGTCTCAGTTGAAACCATTTCTTTATCCTAATCCTTAGTTTTAAAAGGCGCATAGGGTTCCAAAGCGCAAGGCGAATGCGCACACATCATGGATGCGAGACCCACTTCTATGCAAAAAATTTTTAGAAGTCTTTCACATTTCACAAAGCATATTTTGGAGAAACAAGTTAGATAAATGCATTAAAAAAAAGTGATTAGATATTAATATGACTACTAACGCTGCAAATAACCTTTGAGATATGCCATCTTATCATCGTAATTTCCCAATGCACACATTTACTGTACAAGCATAGCTCATCTTTTAGCTCCCAAGGAAGGAAAATGAGGACAAAGGTAAAGGCAAGGCTAAGAAAAACAAGAAAAGGGGGGAAGATATAGCCTTTTACCCTTGAGGCACACTCTATCCCCTCCGAGGCGCTGATCTAGTAGCCTCACCCTGAGGCGCGCCTAGGCGTGCCTCAGGGGGCTTTTTAAAACTAAGTCCTAATCTGATGTCAATAATTCAATTGTTTGCACAAATCTGATTGTGCTGTCTCAACCAAAAAAAAAAAAAAAAGAAAAAGAAAATGCTTTTGTCACTGATGATGAGTTCAATTGCATTTTCTCGGAGTACCTAGTACCTGAGCGTAATGGCTTGAACTGATTGCCGTACGAATTTATATGCATTCCATTTTATATCGGTGCTTCTACTATAGCTCCCTGCCCCAGGTTCCTGCTTTTTAGGCTTCTAGAAGGGTTCTTGTTCTGAAACAAGGCGTATATACCTTTATGGATGCCCTTCTCCACAGGGAAAATAAATTGATAAACATCAGTCAAAATGGAGAGCCCTAGATTGCCTGCCCTTGAATCTTTATACATGTGTCTTCCTCTGCTATAAAATATAAGAGAGTTAACAAATTAGCCAGCAGCATAAGTAGCAAAGGCGGTGCAGTATTCGAGCAATGTTGTCTGCTTTTTTGCCTTTTACCGGTTATCAGACATCCTTGTATGACAGCAATCTTCAGTTAAGCAGTTCATGAAGTGGATGCGGCCAACTTTACGTTCATTGTCTGATTTTGCTTAGTACAGGCTTACATTGAAAAGGAGGATAGTAAAAAGTTAAAGCAGAAGCAACGTGAGCGCATGCAGCCAAAGATGGGAAAGATGGATATTGATTATCAGGTTTGTGGCTTTTTGTCTATTTATTTGGCAGTATATTATGGTTTGTGGGATGACTTGGTGGGATGATAAAAGGCATATTGACGAGTAGCAGGGTGTATCAAGGAACCGTGTATTGAAGACCCCCGATTTTCTGTGTTATTGAATATCCTATTTGTTCTATTTGCGTGTTGTAGGTTCTGCATGATGCATTTTTCAAATATCAGACGAAGCCAAAGTTGACGTCGTATGGTGATTTGTATTATGAAGGGAAAGAGTTTGAGGTATGGCTCTTATGTCCTCAGCTCTTCTATATACGGGTCTATACTCGTTCATTATCTGTTTTTGACTGTGTACTCCTGTGTTGTTAATGTCTTTGCCTTGTTTGTACATGCCACTCTTTTAATTGGTGTTCTTGTATAATTCAAGAATGGAGCCTACTATAGTGAAGTAAAGCATTCTGAAGTGATGCTAGATGCGATGGGAAACATCAGTGTGATTTTGTTTGTTGGTCATACAGGTGAAACTAAGGGAGATGAAGCCAGGTACTTTGTCTAAGGAGCTTAAGGAAGCTCTGGGCATGCCAGAGGGTGCTCCTCCTCCATGGCTCATTAACATGCAGGTAAAATCCTGTGATAGATTCTTTTGACTCTGCCTTCCTCTTTGGAATCTCATTATCTTATTTCTGACAACAGAGATATGGACCACCTCCATCATACCCACACCTGAAAATTCCTGGGCTGAATGCCCCTATTCCCCCTGGAGCTAGTTTTGGTTATCATCCTGGTGGTTGGGGCAAACCTCCTGTTGATGAAGTAAGTGTTCTATTGATATAATGTGGAGGTGATATTTGGTTTTCAGTTTGTTAATATCTTATTTCACTAGGAAATGGCTAATCCTTTTCCCTTCACTTTTTCCTTTCTGGTAGTATGGGCGTCCATTGTATGGGGATGTGTTTGGTGTTCAGCTGCAAGAGCAGCCAAATTATGAGGTATCTTTAATTATGCCTTGGTTTGTCTTTGTCTTGATTGTTTTCTGTTAAGACCTCTCTTAAATGTGTGTTATGAATCATCAGGAAGAGCCTGTTGACAAGTCCAAGCACTGGGGAGATCTGGAAGAAGAAGAAGAAGAAGAGGAAGAGGAAGAAGAGGAAGAAGAGGAGGAGCTAATTGAAGAGGAGGAGCTGGAGGCTGGCATTCAGTCTATTGATAGTCTCTCAAGGTACTTTGTTTTGCCACCGTGATTTATTTGTCTTCTAGAGAAAATCGTTTATTTCACATCGTGGTTGCCTTTACTTTAACAATTTGAATAGGCAGGCGGAGGATCCTCGCACAATTCACCTTTAATTTTTTTTCTTGCGGTCCTTATGAAGGAAAACAATGTGTATTGTTTGAGGATCCTGTGTGTTGCGAAACTTGTGATTGGCAAACGGGAATGTCCTCAATTTTTTAGGGTAAAAAATGATTCTGTTTTTCTGTTTTTTTGGGTGTTTGGGGAGGGGGAGAGGGTTGGTATGCCCAGTGATAATTCTGGGAGTTCATCCAGGTTCAAGTTCCAAAATAATCCAGATATAGGCCCACTCATCTGCTCTACCTTTTGCCCCCCTGGCGCCCCTCCAAAAAAAAAAGTAATAGAGGGAAAGCAAGGAAAGAAGAAGGTTTAGAAAGCGAGAAAAACGTTTCCACTCAAAACCATGGTATATTTCTGTAACTGACGAGTGTATATGTTTCTTTGCAGTACTCCTACTGGTGTTGAAACGCCTGATGTGATTGACCTTCGTAAGCAACAGAGGAAAGAAACCGACAAACCACTCTATCAAGTAAGCAGGGTTTTTAGATTGTTGCAACATACATGGCACCTAGCACCATCAATAAAATGTCAGCTAATATTTTGGCGCTAATGTCTTCTGTTCTCCATTTTTGTGAAGGTGCTTGAAGAAAAAGAAGAACGAATTGCTCCAGGCACATTGTTGGGAACAACCCATACGTATGAATTTGCTTGTTGCATATTTTTAACTTGTTATCTCATGCTTGTTTTTGGGTTTCCAATTCAATGGCAATTGACAGCATCTCTGTTTTGGTATCAGTTATGTTGTTGGGAATGCCCCACAAGACAAATCTGGAGCAAAGAGGGTAAGAAATGCCTCTGCTATCTTCTGTTCCCACAAACATGTTGTCTTTGAGAAAATGTCTCTTCTGAGTACCAATTCATGATTTGATTTTGAGACTGATTTCGTGCCCAATTTTTGGGTTTTACTAAAATTTTTAGCGTGCAATCCTTAAAAGGACTAAAGAAAGAGTTACAAAAATGTCGCTTTTACAGGAATTACATACATTGTAAGATCATTCAAATTTGTAAGTGCATTCGGCATTGGACTCTGGATATTCTTGCCCTGTCCAAATCCGGAGCCATTTAAACCCATTAAAAACCTTGGTTGCCCTTTACTCGGAAAATAAGTGGATGGTTTCTCAAGGCGTTTTTCTTCTCTCTTATAATCCAAGCTTAAAATTTTCGTTAAGGGAGACTTCAACTGTCTATAAGCGGGCGAAGTCTTTGTACAATGTCAAGTAGTTTTTTATATGTGGATCATATTGCCCATTAACTGTGCAGTTAAACTTATCGCATTCTTGTTATCGTCTGCTTTTGTTGACCGTTTATAGTAGTTTTCATGCCTAGGCTGTGGCAGCAGGATATTTGAGTTTCCTGATGGATGTCTATGGTGGTTTTGTGAACAGGTTGATCTTCTTAGAGGTCAGAAGGCCGATAAAGTGGACATATCCCTACAGCCAGAGGAATTGGAGGTTATGGACAATGTGTTGGCTGCCAAGTAGGTTTTAAAATTTGGACATCACTATAGACCTGTTTCCCTTTCTTTTTAGATATATGCTTTAACTTGCTTGATGATCTTTTGCACAGTTGTATAATAAATATATAATTTCTCTTCAGGTACGAAGAAGCAAGGGAAGAAGAGCGATTACGTAGCCAGCGTGAAGATTTCAGTGATATGGTTGCTGAGGTTTGTGTTGCATCTTTTGTAGTTGTATTTCTCAAAAACGCTCCCCCCCCTCCCTTTTTGTAGCAGTACTTATCTTGATTATTCATGCAACAGAATGAGAAAAAGAGGAAAAGGAAAATGCAGGAAAAGGAAGGGAAATCAAAGAAGAAGGATTTCAAGTTCTAGGCTGTGTTTTTTTTGGGGATCCCTTGTTTCTGCTTTTCCTGTTTTCACAGGAATCGGTCCTAGCATGCACTACATGTTTTGCTTAATCGACTATGATGCTAAAGAGGATATATAATTTTGGTTTGTAATTTTGGAAATTGGTGATGGTGACGCCGAAATAGATATTAGATGTTCTCTCTGAGATGGGCGCCCCTCTGTCTGTATAATAGAATTGAGTAGTAGTGTTATGCATGTTAGTATTGTTTGAGCTTCGGTTCCTCACTGATCTTATGCTGGACTAGCTGAACTCGTTAAGAAACTCTAGATGTGTTTTTCTTTAATCCTGCACCAACTACTCACGGGGAGATGTTTTGACTGTTTGCTGGTTTATGTATCACAAATTGTAGTGCATACTAGAGTTATTGGTACCTGATTAACGTCACAAATTGTTAGTTCACTGTTAAAATGGGTTCACTCTGGGGCATGGGTACCATTCACCATCAGGTATGCCTGTCGGAGAGTATGTCGTGTTGAAACATGAGTTGCCACCAGATACAGGCTTTTGGAAGGGTTTGGGCCCTCTGGGGTTTTTTTTTTTTTTTTTTGGGTTTTGGCCCGGGGGGGGGGGGGTAGAAGGGTGGGCTTCTGCGACTATCTTTATGTGGTCTGGTAATGTGTTCATGGATTTTGCCTTATGAATATGGTTTTGATTCGAATATACCAGTGAGACTCTTATTTAGGTGAGTAGATAGGCTATCACAATGTAGGTCGTTGAGTGAAATTGATGTAGGCTGTGTTTTGCAACATCATTTGAAGTAGTTTGTAACATTTTGACCAAATCATGTTAGACCAAATCAAGATATTAGTTAGTCAATCTTTAGTACTTAACAATGTAGTTTTTGGACTAGAGTTATTAGTAGTTTAATAATATTAGTTTTTGATATTTAAAAGTAGTGTTTTATATTTTATAATTTAAAAAATACCCTTTTGAAATTTTATTTTTAGGAATTATTTATATCTTTTCATAGTAATCAACTAACTTGATAGCTAAATTTACAAGCTGCATTGTCTTCAGTTGTTCATTTAAATAATTATTTACTAATAGTTAAATTGAAACAATTACTTACTTCTTAAATAGGTATTTGCCATTTTAATAGTTATCTGTAATTTAAACAACTAATCTTATTCAACATACTCTTTGAGCATGTTAGTGAGGGGTAATGTGGTTTAATGAAGCGTGGTTAATTAAGCAAAGTTATAATATGATGTATTTTTGTAAAATCGATACTGTAATAATGAAAATGGCGCCTTTAATAGCAATATATTTGAACAAGTTTATGAAAACGATAATTGAATCCTTGACCTGGTTTTTGGTTAGACTACATGAATAACGCGAAATCCATGTCAAGACACGTCGATCCTTACTGTCATTTTATATTCAAATTAATTTACTGAATTCTTTCGAGAAAGTATACTGAACTATACTGATTTAGTTTTTTTTTTTTTTTAAATCTCAAAATGAATCATTCGATGAAATCTTCAATGATTCTTCTCTCTCCACTTGGCCTTTCTCTTTGCCCGCTCAATGCCCTTGCCAGATGCAAATCGTCCTCAAATTCAGTTCCACTTGCCCATATCTGTAAGGAATTGAAGGCCATTCTTTGAGTTGCACGAAGCAAAGTGAAAGTAATGAAGAACAACTGTGAAAGAAGCAAAACGCAGTGAAGATTTGAATCCGATGGAGCTAAGCTCACTGGCAAATATTAGGAGTTAGGAGCTTTTGGCTGAAGATTCTGCCTTCTGCAAAAACCCCAAAAAAAAAAAAAAAAAAACTTTAAAAGCCCTGCAGCATCTTAGCACCCAGTGGTGGCCGCCGCTGACGTCACGTCACTAGGCACCCACCATCGCTAGATCTATTTTGATTGTGCCTTCCGCCTTTTAAGAGCGAACGCCAGGTGTTAGAGAGTGCGAGTGCCCGGGTGTTCGGGTCGCCGGAGGGCACTCTGGTCTCCCGTTGAGGCCAGAGCTCCGGGAGCCCTTCCCCTATTGCTCGTCGTCGTCAGCATTTGCTTAATTTTGTTGGTTCGCTGGTTTTTCACAAGCTATCACATTATCTACCGGGTTTTTGCAGACCTTCAAGCACCTTCTTTGTTGTTCGGTGGGTTAGAATTCAACCTTCAAGCTGTTTGAGCAACTTCTAGTCGAACCAAGTACTCTTGAATGAGTAGAAGATGCGAGAAGGGGAAAATGATGGTGCTGCTTCAAAATTCAGTCCTGAGCTACCGTGCTGCCATTAATGAACCAAGGAAGACATGGTGAGAATGCAAGATAGGAGGAGGGAATTTCCAATTTCTGTCAGCAATCTTCCAGGTAATCTCCATAGTAAATTGTTTCTTAGTTTTAGAGACGTAAGTGATGTCTATATTCCATGTAAGGTAGGTAGCAAATATGGGCAGAGGTTTATCTTTGTTAGATTCAAAAACGTGAAGGTAGCTAGGGAGACCATTACCCGGATGAATAGGCGATTGATCTTTGGAAGAAGACTTTTTGGTGAAGTGGGCTAGTATTCAGAAGGCAGGTAGGAGGCATCAATAGCATGTTTGGAGCTGTTAGTAGACTTAAGGATTTAGGACGTACCTAAATAGGCGGAAGCGAACTGATATCTTTGATGTCTTTTGCTCCACGAATTATATCCCGGTGGCTACTAGAGTCCCGGTAGAATGACCACGTCTCAAACCCGACCAAGTGACACACAAACACTCACACGTTTAGATAGAGAGGGAGAGTAATGAGAGTGTTAAAAACACTGTAATTTTGTATGCGATTGTTATATATCTGACAAACAGATTGGGGGGTATTTATATGGCACTTAGCCATAACCACTTACTAAAAATGGCCCCCTAAAATCCCTCAATGATCCCTACATTTTAGCTTAGTGGCCGTTGGCCACTCTAACCCACTAACATCTCCCACTCGGCCACTTAAGCCGTAACAATGTTTCTACAACATTGTTTTCTCTTTTAAGCGCGTCATACCAGGAATGAGACGTGCGATCAGAAATAGCAAGTAGTGCTTTTGTTAAGACACCATCAGTCTAACAAAACACTTTCAAGGCAGACAACTCCCTAAACCATTCAAGACATCACCTGAGGCACACGCTGTCCCTTTATGCCTGCTGATATATCATGATTATATTTCGAAATATAACCGCCCGGGCTGATATGGTGAATATGCAATGGTTTTTCTTAGCAACTCATGACATTACATCTTAATAAGATTGCTTTCCTAATGCGTTCCGCTGAGTTGCATAGATCTATAGCTCTTGGAGTACGCATTAAAGTAGCAACATCTCATCGGGAATTCATGCCACAGCCCTAAGTCCAAGGGAATCGTTATATGAAACACCGATATTTCAGGGATCACACAGTGACAAGGAAGGGAATCAGTTGTCACTCCACTAGGTCGACTTAAGCACACACAGTATAAAATGTGTGTCATGGTATAACTCCCACTAAGGTGAGCCTGTCACTATTTATACCATGCGAATTACAAGTCCAGTTCCTCCTCAGAACTGACTCGAGTTACTCGGTTAACGTACTAAACGTAACCTCGATACTCAAAATTCGGCTTCAGGCTTTGATATAAGGTTGTGTTATATCCGATTCACTCAGAATCTCATCTTAGACTTACTAAGGCGACTATTTCTCCACATCACTCGTTCCACCCAAGGTACGATGATAATTAATATTGCACACCTAGTGCCAATATGATTAAGTCTTATCCTACCCGCAACTTAAGCGTTAGGATTGATTATCCATGTGACAAGATAATCAAAAAACCTAGTGACATTTAGATATGCCTAATCAAACAACCAGAGTAATATAATGACCACTTTATATAAAAGAAACATCAATCTTTTACAATAATAAAATGCTCATTACATACAGGTCCAAACAAAAAAAGGATATTCCAACTAACTAAACTCTACGGAGACCCAGACTCATCATATGAGTTTTGAACACATCTCTTGGAGTAGGTTTAGTTAATGGATCCGCTATCATCTTAACAGTAGATAAGTATTTTACAATAACTTCTTTCGACTTTATGGCGTCTCTTACAAAATGATAACGCCTTTTAATATACTTGGCCTTCCTATGGAATTTAGGATCCTTAGCATATTGGATAGCAGCAGTATTGTCGCATCAAATTTCTACCGGATCATTAATTCGTGGAGTAATATCAAGATCCTGGAGAAAACTCCTTAGCCAAACCGCTTCCTGAGTGGCGAGGCAACAAGCAACATACTCTGCTTCCATAGTCGATAGAGCTATGCAATCTTGCTTCTTGCTGCACCAAGATATGGCTCTCCCACCCAAGGTGAAGACATATTCAGAGGTGGACTTAGACTCATCCAAGTCTCCACCCCAGTCAGCATCAGTATACCCCCTCAACTTTAGGTCTCCTCCTTGGTAGCAAAGTATCAAGTCAGTAGTTCCTCAAAGATAACGCATTATCCTCTTGACGGCTTGCCAATGAGCGTTCCCAAGGTTACTTTGGTAACGACTTACCAAACCAACCGCGAAACAAATGTCAGGCCGCGTGCATAATATGGCATACATTAGGCTTCCGACTGCACTAGCATATGGGACACAGCTCATTTTCTGTTTTTCATCATCTATTGTTGGACACTGTTCTAGACTCAAGGTCAAGCCCTTGTTGATCGGAGTGTCAACGGGTTTGGAATAATGCATCCGAAACCGTTCCAAGACTTTCTCAATATATGCCTTCTGGCATAAACCGAGAAGTTTGCTAGAACGATCTCTGATTATTTCCACCCCTAGGACATACCTAGCTTCACCCATGTCCTTCATCTCAAAGACAGAGGACAGCCACCGCTTGGTGGCACTGATCATCTCCAAGTCACTCCCAGCTAGTAGAATGTCATCGACATACAAAGTAAGAAACATAATTCCTACTTTTGTCTTCTTGACATATACGCAGTGGTCTTCTGAGACCATGGTTAAGCCAAACGCAGTAATGACTTCATGAAATCTGAAGTACCATGCTCTTGAAGATTGTTTGAGGCCATATATGGATTTTTAAGACGACAAACTTTGTCTTTTTGCCCTTTTGATACGAAACCAAACGGTTGTACCATATATATCTCTTCCTCAAGGGTCCCATTTAGGAAAGCAGTCTTCACATCCATCTGGAACAATTCTAAGTTCAGATGGGCAACTAGTGCTAGAAGTAGGCGAATAGAGGCTAATCTCACCACAGGAGAAAAGGTTTCCTCATAGTCTACTCCCTCAACTTGGGTGTAGTCTTTCGCCACCAAACGGGCTTTGAACTTATCAATTGACCCATTCGCCCGACGTTTTACCTTGAAAACTCACTTGTTTCCAATGGCTTTACGTCCAGGAGGAAGGTTGACTAGATCCCAAACTTCATTCCTAGCTATTGAGTCCAACTCATCCCTCATGGCATCCATCCATTCTTTCTTATTTGGGGAGTCAACAGCCTCTACATAAGAGGTGGGCTCTTCTATTTCTAAAGGCATGCAGAAGAAGATGTTCTCTTCGATTTGGAAAAATCGGCGAGGAACTCTTCCGCGTTCACTCCTTCGGGTTATGTTAGGACCTGGTTGCATTGTCTGTTCAGGTTCCGACTCTTCTCTTCCCCTTTTCCTTCGAGGTACCAAACCTTGAGTAGGAGAAGTCCCTCGAGGCACAGAACCTCGAACAGGAGAGGTGCCACTCCCACTAACCCCTTGGGGTGTGGGCTGGTGAGTACGAGGACTATCCTTATTTCCATTAACGGAAGATTGAGGGTCTTCCTCGTTCTCGGGTTGGGTATCCTGAGCAGACAAGCCCCCTTCAGTAGGAATAATGGGTATACTCCCACTATCTCCAGCATCAGGGAAAAATTCCCTATCCTCGGTGATACGGTTAGTATACATATCCTCCCCTTCACCGAAAGATAGGTTTGGTTGTAACTCATACAACTGTAAGTCCTGTTTGACTTCACCAATAGTTGGGAACTCATCCTCAAGAAAGTCGACATTTCGGGAATCAATTTCCTTCATGCCGCCACCAGGATGTTCTCCGTACATCACATAACCTTTTGAATGTTCAGGGTATCTAATAAAGACCATCTTGGTGACTCTTGGACCAAGTTTGCCATATCTATGAGTCGGGTTATGCACATAGCCTGCCGACCCCCATGGTCGTAGATGGTCCAAACGAGGTTTCCTATCGTTCCATAACTCATATGGAGTAGTCGAAACGCTCTTACTGGGTACTCAGTTTAAAATGTAAGTTGCTGAAAGCAATGCATCACCCCAAAAGCTAATTGGGAGATTAGCTTAAGCCATCATGGACCTGACCATGTCAAGTAATGTACGATTCCTACGCTCAGCAACACCATTTTGTTGTGGAGTGTAAGGAATCGCAAGATGTCTAACTATACCCTTTTCCTCACAGAAACCCTTGAACATATTAGAGAGGCATTCGCGACCACGGTCGGTCCGAAGAGTCTTAACTCTTCGATCCAACTTGGTTTCCACCTCTGCTACGAAGCGTTTGAACACATCTAAACCTTCATGACGATGTGATAACAGATAAACATATCCGCATCTTGAGTAATCGTCAATTAAAGTGAGGAAGTAAATGGCACCATTACGTGCCTTTACATTCATAGGTCCGCAAATGTCGGAGTGAATGAGGTCTAAGGTACCAAGCGCCCTAGAAGCCTTATCAAAAGGTTTCTTGGTTGCTTTGCCAGTTAAACAAGGTTCACATTTAGGCAGCCTAACTTTAGTAAGTGATCCTAATAGACCTTCTTTAGCTAGTCTAGTCATTCTTTCTTGGCCAATATGGCCAAATCTAGCATGCCAAACAACAGAATCATGGTCTGAATCAACAGATGACACAAAAACAGAAGATGTATTATTGCTATAATACTCATTATCCAAGTCCAAAATAAGGAAATCATCTACTAAAGATGCGTGGCCAAACAAATTACCACTGTAAAAAATGTCTAAACCGTCAATACAAGAAACAAACTGGAAACCTAATTTCATCAATGAGACATAAGACACTAAGGAACATCGGACTCCAGGTGCATAGACAGTATCGTGAAGAAGTAATGAATTCCCTCCACGCAACTTAAGCCGATACGTTCCAACTCCTAGAATGTCCTCTGCAGTGCCATTTCCAAGAGTCACAGTTTGCAACCCCACCGGACAAGGATGAAAATCTACAAACCCAACTCGATCCCGAACTACGTGCTTGCTTGCTCCGAAATCTACAATCCAATTAGGAAAGGATTTAGCAACGAATGCATGGGAATATACAAGTAGTTCAACGGTAGGAAATAAAGAAGGTACCTGAGCAGGCTCGGGACACTCCCGAGCAAAATGGCCCTTCTTCCTGCAGTTATAGCACGTCACTCGTGCCATTTTATCCGTCACCTTACCCTTGGCCTTTGATTGCTTCTTAGCAATACCGCCTCTAGGGCCAAGTTTCTTGGAGGGATGAAGATTCTTCTTCTTCCCTCGTCTAAACTTGTTGCCCTTAGGCCTATCCACCCTAGCCACTAAAGCTACAGGAGGAGGAGCGCAGGCCTTCAAGCGCTCATCTTCCAGCTCAAGGTGTTTGGTGATGTCGGCGAAACTTTTGATACTCTTGTTGTGAGTCATCATGGTGATGAACGGTTTCCATTTTTTGTCCCCAGCGGGAAGTGCACGAAGCACATTCGTCTGCTGTTCGCGTTCGGAAATGTCCACACCAGCAGCTTTCAGGTCGCGTAGCATGGCCTGCAAAGTTCGCACATGCTCGGTTATACTTTGGTTCGAGTCTATCGTATATGTCATCCACTTAAGATGCAACGCACGAAGTCTCGTTTCTGAAGTTTGACCGTACCTGAAGCGGATATTATCCCACATTTCCTTAGCAGTGGGATAAATTTCAAACTCACCTATAAGGTCGTTATGCATGCAGAAAAGCATAGTATAACGCGCCTTACGGTCCTTTTTGCACCAATCTTGGTACACAACCAAGTTGGCTTTATACTCATCAGTATGAGTAATATCCTTGTCGTCCTTGTCTCTAGTCAAGGGTGCGGACATTGTGGTTGTGAGGTGTTCTAACACCTCACATTCTTTCAGAAGAAACTGAATCTTCCGGCGCCACATGTCATAGTTGGACCCATCTAACTTCCCAGTGGTGGTCAACTCACCAATCATAGAGGTCTTAGAAGCCATATCTACAATTTAAGAAAAATGGACATTAGGCATATCTTGTACATAATCAAAAAATATCTCAAGACTATAACTCATATTACATGTTCGAAAATTTCGCTAAGCTCATAATCATCACATATTCCATGAATCAAGATTTGAGATAATTTGATTATTAATAATCCATAATAAACACATTTTCATGGATACAATGTTTAATCACATTAACATTCCATACTTTATCATCACATAGACGTTTTAAAATTTATGCAAAGCATATTTGCACAAATACAACATAAAACACATTTATTTATGTTTAAATGAGAAAGAACTAATCTTTCATATATTAATCGAACACATAGCGATATATATATATATATACACGTATCAGTTTTCATGCCATAAGTTCTCATGAATTTATCTTTACAAGTTTACATACATGAAACCCATTCACGTGTTAAAACATTTTACCAGGCATGTATAAAATGATACAATCAGATAACCATACAGCTTTTGCCCAGATAAAATAAACACATTATTATATTTTTTCGAGGCTAAGCATGAGTTTAAACTACACAAGTTTATAGTAATGAGACCCCAATATATATATATATATATATATATATATATATATATATATATATATATATATATATTATATATATCTATATATATATATATATATATATATATATATATATATATATATATTTTAATAAAGGGGAGGTTTTAAGGAGGATGGAGTCATCAGGCCCAGGCATTCTCGAGGCTTCTCCTTCTTCGTCCTCTTCGCATGCCCTTCCCCTTACTTCCTCTCTCGCCATGGACAGAACCAGGCGAGGGCACGACTGCCATGGGAACCGAGCACCCAGCCCGCGTCCCTTTTTCTGTCCGTCGACCCTTAATTTTTGGTTCGTGCCAGAAAAAGGCCTGGGAAGTCCCGGCCGCCATGGATTCCGAACACCAAGCCCGGCGTCCACCGGCCTACTGGTCTTCCCGGTCTTTTTCCGGTACCACAACCCCCAAAAAAAAGCCAAATGAGGAAAACCCGCCGCCACCCCCCTCTGAAAAAAAAAACTCCTTGATCTCTCTCTCTGGTCGCCCTACGTTCAAACTACCGGCACCATCACATAGATCGGCCGGCCGTGGTCCCATCAGTACACGGTACGCGCGCAACACGCCACTCAGGCAGTGGCGCGTGCAACACACGCGCCGCCATGTCTGGGCGGTCGGGGGTTTTATGCGGTTCGGCCGGTAGATCGAGGGTCGTGGAGGGTAAATTGAAGAGGAAAGAGAGAAAACGGATCTCTCTCGGCGGCGTGTGCAACCCACGCGCCACCCCTTTGGGTCGGCTATGGCGGCGGCTGATGGTACGTTTAAATCCATCCTTCCCCCCCTTTTTTATTATCATTCGGTCAAGGCTCAAATGGGCGAGGGTCTGAAATTTGAAAAACCACTCGACTTTGCATGCATAGTTTTAACAGATAAATTATACATGCTTTTTCTTAAACTATCGAGAGCAAAAACATCAAATTTGGCTCTGATACCACTGTTAGTAGACTTAAGGAGTTAGGACGTACCTAAATAGGCGGAAGCGAACTGATCTCTTTGATGTCTTTTGCTCCACGAATTGTATCTCGGTGGCTAATAGAGTCCCGGTAGAATGATCACGTCTCAAACCCGACCAAGTGACACACAATCACTCACACGTTTAGATAGAGAGAGAGAGTAATGAGAGTGTTAAAAACACTGTAATTTTGTATGCGATTGTTATATATCTGACAAACAGATTGGGGGGTATTTATATGGCACTTAGCCATAACCACTTACTAAAAATGGCCCCCTAAAATCCCTCAAAGATCCCTACATTTTAGCTTAGTGGCCGTTGGCCACTCTAACCCACTAACAGGAGCAAAGGTGGAGAGTTTCAAGTTCAAACAAAAATCAATGTGGCTTTGGATGGGAACTTGGCTAATGGTATAAATCAGGAGGTCGAGGTTAGATTGAACCAAGAGAACAAACTGCTTGCCTTTCTTATTGATATCCCATCGTTTTATATACAAATGAATGACCCCAATTTCAGGCAACTCTTAAGATACAATATTGACCCAATCAACTACCTGTCTTAAAAATATTTACTTCCTAAATATACAATATTGACATATTAGTCTCAATACCTCCCTCAAGTTGGTGCATGAAGATCTGTTATTGCACAACATGCAACGTTAAAACTCATACCATCTCTTACCCAATCCCTTCGTGAAAATGTCAATGAGCTGGGCATTAGACAGAACAAAGGCGAGACTGATATTTCGAGTAACAATTTCATCCCGAATGAAGTGGCAATCGACCTCAATATATTTTGTCTGTTCATGAAAGACAGGATTCTAAGAGATGTGCAGGGCTGCATGACTATCACCATGAAGAGACATAGGACGGGAGTGAGGCACGGCAAGACTAGATAAAATGGCTTTTAACCATTTTAACTCACAAATAGTCATGGCGATAGACTGGTATTCCGCTTCTGCAGATAAACGAGATACTATATGTTGCTTTTTTATCTTCCAAGATACCGACGAACCCCTTAAGAACACCAAGCAACCAGTAAGAGATTGCCTAATCAATGGGCATCCTGCCCAGTCGGCGTCACACTTGCTACTACTCAATATATATTTGAGCGAGTTTATGAAGACAATAATGAGAATGGCATTTTAGGTAGCGAATCACCCTCAAAGCAGCTTGTTGGTCTTCCCAAGGATGTTGCATAAACTGAGATTGATACTGTAATAATGAGAATGGCATTTTTAATAACAAAATATATTTGAACGAGGTTATGAAGACAATAGTGGAAGCCGTGACTTTGTTTTTGGTTAGAGTACGTGAATAATGCAAAATCAATGTCAAGACATGTTCATAAGTTCTGGCAAAAATAATCCGAGACCTGAAATTGGAACTTAACCACCCGAACCCATACCCGACCTGCATTTGAAATATGCTCAACCGAAAGCGGACCCGAATCCCAAATTGATCGGGAATAAACCATATCCAACCCGCAATTTTTTACAAAGTTGCTTATTTTTGTAAGACAATGTTAATAAACGGATGCAGTGATCGACTCCATCAAGGGAATGGGCCAATGGCTCAATCGGTTCGACCTGTTGGAGCAGAGTTAGATTAGTTAACCAGGTTTACCATGAACCTGGATTGGACCGCCATGATCCAGTTGGTCATTTAGCTAGCATTATATATTTTTCCCCTTAAATTTAAGGAATATGTTAATTAAAAAAATAAAACGAGAAAAATATTACGTGTAGTCAAAACCTTACACTTTTATTATGTTGATTCTATGTGGACTTTAGTTATGTTTGTTATATGTTTTTTATGTAAAGATTCTTACAAGTATTTCTCCCATAAATTAGATATAAAATTAGATTTTAAAAAAAAGCAATATAACAAGAAAGAAAACCCAATCTCAAAACATAAGAAACCCAGAGGGGGGTGAGATGAGAGATGAATTGGCCCAAACTATAACTAAAAGGGGTCCACCCCAAATGTTCCCAACCCATCTACCGATTCTCACTGGCCACATCAAATAGCAAAATAAAAAACAAAAAAAAGTGACTACATATAAATTGCAGGAGTCGCCAGGCAAAAACCTAGGTTGTAGTCTCTAGAACCCATCGTAATTTCGACCCCTTGCCTGCCTCCTCCTTCTGTAAGAAACCTTCAGACTTCCATGTTTAATTTCAGCATCAACTTTTCTAATCTTCTCCCCCCTCTCTCATTCTCTCTCTTCCTTGGTTAATATTGAATCACCAACTACGAAGCCACAAAAGGGAGGTCCAGTCAGAATGGACATCACCAGTCGATAGAGAAGCACCTTGTGTTGCCAGTTGGGGACAGGGGGGTTGCGCGCAACTCAGTGGTTTATTTTTTTGAAATTTGGAATTTATACTGAAAAACTCCGGTCCAACCTTGGTTTAGCCAGGTCACGAGTTCACCAGGTTGCCCAGGTTAGGTCGGTTTTTTCCGGTTTGATAGTTCAAAGGGTTGATGCACATTTCAGACTAGTTTGTATAGCGGTCTTCGGGTGAACCGATCGGAGGTTTTCTTAACATTGTATGGCAAGCGTATTGGACTAAAAATAGATTGATCCGAAGGCGATCTGAACCAAAGTTCATCCGATTCAAACCGAACCGAATCTGAAATGACACTTTAACTGACACATGACCCGCCTCAAGCTTAATCTAACCGGTACCTGAACAATGATTGCCGCGTTTAATGTTCATCCTTACTCCTTAGTGTCATTTTATATTCAAATTAATTTACTGGATTCTTTTGGCGAAGCATAACGAACTATACTAATTTATTTTTTTTTTTTGGTTAACCTCACAATGTAACCCTGGTAGAAATCTTCAATGATTCTTCTCTCTCCACTTGGTCTTTCTCTTTCCTGGCTCAAATGCATCAACGTCCTTGCCAAATGCAAATGCTCTTCAAATGCGGTTCCACTTGCACATATCTGTAAGGAATTGAAGGCCTTCCTTTGAGTTGCAAGAAGCAAAGTGAAAGTGATGAAGAACTGTGAAAGAAGCAAAACGAAGCAAAAGTTTGAGTCCAATGGAGCTAAGCTCACTAGCAAATATTAGGAGTTAGGAGCTTTTGGCTGAAGATTCTACCTTGTGCAATTGGGGGTTGGGGGAACCTTAAAAGCCTTGCAACATCTTAGCAGTTAGCACGTAGTGGCGGCCGCCGCTGACGTCACTAGGCGTGCACCATTGCCTAGATCTGTTTTGATTATGCCTTCCGCCTTTTAAGAGCGCACTTCAGGCGTTAGAGAGTGCGAGTGCCCGGGTGTTCGGGTCGCCGAAGGGCCCGTTGCTCTCCCGCCATTGAGGCCAGAGCTCTGGGATTTGCTTAATTTTGTTGGTTCCTTGGTTTTCCTCAAGCATCACATTATCTACCGGGTTTTTGTAGACCTTCAAGCACCGGTCCTTGTTGTGCAGTGGGTCGGAATTCAAGCTTCAAGCTTTTTGAACAACTTCAACAGGAACCAAGTACTCTTGAACGAGTAGAAGATGCGAGAAGGGAAAATTGCAGTGCTGCTCCAAAATTCAGTCCTGAGCTACCGTGCTGCCATTAATGAACCAAGGAAGACATGGTGAGAATGCGAGATAGGAGGAGGGAATTTACAATTTCCATCAACAATCTTCCAGGTAATCTCCATAGTAAATTTGTTTCTTAGTTTTAGAGACGCAAGTGATGTCTATATTCCATGTAAGGTAGGTAGGAAATCTGGGCAGAGGTTTACCTTTGTTAGATTAAAAAAACGTGACGATATCTAGGGAGGAAATTACTGGGATGAATAGGAGTTTGATCTTTGGAAGAAGACTTTCTGGTGAAATGGGTTAATTTTCAGAAGGCAGGTAGGAGGGATCAACAACATGTTTGGAGCAAAAGGAGGAGAGTTTCAAGTTCAAACAAATAAGGGTCAAGCTAATTGAGAGATCCATTTATGAAGAGAAGAAGGACTGGTTAAGGAGAAGCATAACTTGTAAATATGATAAAGCTGAGCTCCCCCAGTATGTCAAACTCACAGATATGGGAAAAATATAAGTTCATTATCTCATTTGAATCAGAGTGAGGAGACCAACAGAACCCTGGTGGAGAACACTGACTTTTTCTCTGTTTGGTTCACTAATTTCAGAAAATTGCAAAATTGTGATGTTACGGATGGTATAAGAACCTAGATTGAAATATTTAGAATTGAAGTTCATGGGTGGAAGAATTTGGGTTGATGTTGTTTGTTTTTACCATACAACTCTACCTGGATCATGCATGAGTTCAGCCAAGGTAATAGTTAACACCTGCCGCATGAATTTTGTTTGGGGTGAAGTTTTGCTTTCCTTTGAGCATGAAGCACATTGTGCAAGATTTGAAAGCTCCAATCCCAATTCATGCTTTCAACTTTGACCCCGACAATCCTGTTACAAATGAGAAGCTTACATCGTGCAAGATTTGAAAGCTCCGATCCCAACTCATGCTTTCAACTTTGACCCCGACAATCCTGTTAGAAATGAAGTGCCTGACCATGAACCACAAGATGAAGCAAGTTGAAAGTACCTTGCCAATTGAGACTTGATGAGAGACAATTGCCTATTCAAAAAGGAAGATGGGAAAGTTGATCTTTTGGATTCGGCAGACCCATCTCCAAATGCTACCAAGGGGTAGAAGATCAATTCTAGGAGAGCAGAACAATTATTCATGATCTTCATTAGAAAGGTGGGTGCCAAATTAATGCACAAAAGGGCTTGCCTTCAGCTAGTGAAGGAGCTGAAACTCCCCCAAATAGCCAGCCTAAAAACTTTGATGAGGTGGAGGTGGTAAGTGTCAGCAAAGCGAAGGAATCCCAAAAAGCGGTTTTGGAGCATGATGACAATCATATCACAGATTCCATGTCACAAGAGGCTCGTGCTATATGGGATTGGGTAAGGCTGCAGGTTTGAAAGTTGTTGGTGATGAGCAACCAGTAATTGAGGCAATTAAGTATAACCTAAGGAGTAATAAGAAAGTTTGAACTTCATAATACCTAAGTAGCAAGAAAGATGGAGCTTCTAGTGGTTCTTAGAATTGAATATAAGGTCAATGGTGGTAATCGCTTGTTGGTCGGTCGTTATGGTGGATGCAGGTCCTTAAATTGACGATGCAATAGGTGTGTGCTCCTTGAGATGCTTTTTATTGGAAAGTTTGATGAGTTAAGTGTGGATTGTTTTGGGTCTTTGTTCGGTTACAAGGTTTTGAGTCACTTTGTGTGGTTTTTTTAATGCTTTATGTATCGGGTGGTTCCTCTCATTTTAGCCCAGAGGTGGTGCTTAGATGATATGTTTGTAGTCAACTGTTAGACTTTCACTGTATTGTTCCATCACCTTTTCAAAAGCTTATTAATGATAAAAAAATTGAACTAATTTTTAGATGTAGATTAGCTTAAGTATAGTTGATTCAATCAATTATTAAATCAACTTTTTTATGTACTTATGAATAGAATATATATGATTATTTAATTTGATTAATGATTTCGGCCATGGCTTAGTCAAATTACCCATCATGCAAAAATAAAGGTTATCGTATGTGCTTATGGCCTGTACATACAGGCATTGCTGAGAAGAACCCAAAAAGAAAATCCTTGAAAAAAAAGAGATAAGGACTCAGCTAAGCTTGGAGGAAAACCAACTCATGCGGTTCATTCTGCATTGTCATTTACGACGGTGGGTGATGCATGATTACGTTTTTGCTTTGAAAAGTGCAATCCTCCATCATTTATGTTCACGTTCTTAGTATGATTGCCTAGAGAGGGAGATAAAGATGTGTTTCAGACAAAACTTTAGTAGTGAGAGAATGGGATTATGTGCTGACAGCTGCTTCGATCTGGGCCGTCCTTATTCCTTGCCTAGGGCAAGGGCAATCCTCAGGTTTTATGCCTAAGAAATGCCCATTCGATGCTCAAGTTAGAATATTAAGAAAAACGAAAAATATTCAATAAGTGAGTAAAGATTGGATCTTGGAAATAATACTAGTATGAATCTAACAATGAGGATGATTCTCTCGTCAGATTCTCTGGATTGAGTGAGCAATCAATACCCCTTTTTAGATGGAGTAGGTTCCTATTTATAAGGTCTTCAACTAGCGGAAGAACAGTGTTTTCAATATTTTGAGGATTATTTGGGTAATTCCCTATGGCCCAGATATATTTGTGCTCTTTGAAGCTGTTCACATTGCCAACTCATTCAAGATCGCTCATATAAAGTGGGTCCCAACGCTGAGTGGATTCTACCTAGGCTATTATTGGGCTTTCCTCAACCATTTAACCCTCACATTTTATCTGTACGGCTTTTGAAACGGGTAGCCGGAATGTGAAACGAACGTTCTTTACCTATCACCTTGCTTTTAATTAGCACGACACAGTCATCCCTGTTCCTGCTGTCTATTCTCTTGTCTAGGAAGTGCACGTGCTTGAGCTTTTCCGAAAGCAGACTACACATACACCAAGGTCACTCATTAATTGCAGTCAACTAGTCATTCTGCATGGACATTTAATGCTACTCTCCCTTTTACGCAAATCTTCCAGGTATAATTGTATAAATTGGTGAGGATGGGTGAATTTTCACTCTACCAACGCTTTTGGAGGATATTCTTGCAATTATCTTGTGCGATTTATCACAACGTTTCCTCAGTATAATACCATTGAGATGGTGGAACATACAATGGAAACATTCAAATTTTGGAAACTCGAGAGGGATCTACCACCCCTTCATCCAAGGTTTTTGTCAGTCGACTTCCCTGTGATTTGCCCGTCCTTTGACAGGAGGGATGGTGAAGATGTGGCTCAGCGCCTAGAGGTCCCAAAGATCATGCAGGCAACCTTTTATGCTATGGTAATGAACGACACCCTAGAGCTAGGCATCCTTCACGATGCTGTCGCCAGGATCTTGAAGATTGTTGTGGTGGACCCCAACTGGTTTTCCTTTGAGTTCTCATTTGACATCCACAAGATGTAGTTGATCCAACTCCACGACCCCATTGATGCAGTCCTCTTAGTCGCGAGCGAGGAGAGTATGGGATCCAACACTACCCCAGCTGCATCTTGTGGAGAAGGTGCCTGACCTAGGTCCTCTCCAAATCCTTTACTCGTTTTTTAAGGGTTTTTCCTGCCTCCCAGATTTGTATTATAATTATGATTTCAATAAAAGGAGTTCCGCTTCTTGTTCTGTATCATAATTCACCCCATAGTTTGAGCCTTCTGAGTTTCTTATTTAAATAGCATAGTGGGCAGCCTTCCGAGGCCGCACGTAGATTAGGGCCTATTGAGGCCGCATGCAGGGAACCCTTAGGTGTAGGTGGCTATAGGTGTAGCAGACAACCTTTTGGCGCTGGCGTAAAGGGACATGAGCCCCTGGGGGCTAATGGTGTAGATGACCTTCTAGGGGTCGTGCATAAAAGAATTTTAGCCTTTGGGGCTAAAGCTATAGCTGACGGCTTTTTGGGGTTGCTCTAAACAAACCTTAGCCCCTGGGGTTTAAGGTATAGCAGATAGCTTTCTGGGGCGGCGCTAAGGGATTTCAGTGCCTTAGGGCTAAAGACGTAGCATACGACCGTCTAGGTTCATGCATAAAGGATCCTTAACCCCTGGGTCTACAAGTGTAGCAGACGACTTTCTAAGGCCGCGTATAAAGAAACCTTAACCCCTAGAGGCTAAAGGTGTAGCAGACGGTCTTCCGGAACTGTGCATAAAGTCACCTTCGCTCCTAGGACTAAAGGTATAGTGGACAATCTTCTGGGGCAGTGCTTAAAGAAACTTTATCCCTTGGAGGCTAAAGGTGTGATGGGTGGCCTTTTTGGGCTACACGTAAAGGAATCTTAACCCTGGGGCTAAAGGTGTGACGGACAACCTTCTAATGCCACGTGTAAATGAACCTTAGCCCCTAGGAATTAAAAGTGTGGCGGACAACCTTCTGGGGTCATGCGCAAAATAACCTTAGCCCCTAAGGTTAAAGGTATAGCGAATGGCCTTCTGGGGCAGTGTGTAAAGGAGCCTTAGCCCTGGGTCCTATGTAGTATTAACCTTTTACCTTGCAAATCCTATATCAGGCTCGGTATAAAAGGTAGGCAAAGGGGATTTCATTATCGTCGCTTGTTTTGCTGAGTTCTTTTAGAGAGAAAATCTTTTGGACTGGGAATCTCCCTCCATGATTGAAGGCCTTTAAGCATTTCCTTTGAATCTTTAAATCTTTAGCTTGAGCATTAAAAGTCACCTTTATGCCTCCCTCTAATCTTCAACCTTCACAAAGTCCAAAATTCAACGTTCTTGACGGTCCCATCTACTCAAGTATAGGCGTTCCTCTAAACTTTTTTCATTGTAATATTAGAACAAGACATGTCATTCCATGTTTTATCATCGAGCGCACCCTCTCAGAGACATGGCCGCGACCTTATTGAGAAGGAATGACACCCTATATTCCCGAATGTTCCGATCATGATTGATGACTAGGTTGTCCTTTTGCTTCACCCTATTTTTTGGGAAAAATTTTCTTTTTTTTTTAAAAAATATACTTTTATAGAATGATTTGGCAGCATCTTCTTTGTATTGTTCATACGACGGTCAATGCATGTGTAGTTAACAACTTTGTGTTGTTCATACAGTCTTTAAAAAAGTAGAGATATCATTGATACAAACTAGACAATAGCGATTAAGGTCTTTGAAAATGTGATTCATATTTTTTTTATAATATTTGAGGTGTATTTTTATGACCAAATGAATTACTATCTATTCATAATGTCCTTGAGGGACACCACAAACTGTTAAAGGAATACTTTCTTCATTCATTTTTATCTGCCAACATCCGCTTTTGCAGTTCATTTGTGAGAACCAAGAGGCTCCTTAGGAATATAATAGCCATCAAACATAGCATTATCATTATGTTTTTGAACTCAATTACCATTGTGCCTTTTCCTTTTCTCCTACCGTATGATTTCTTATCATGAATGTATGGTTGGTATAAAAACTCTTATTGTTCCTGATTAACACTTTATCTAAAAGTTTTTGATTTTTTATCAAATTTTTGGATATCTTGGTATATGCATGTAGACTTGGAAAAACCCGACCCAAAAGCCTGGCCCAAACATGCCCAAAAATTATGGGCTTTAAACATGACTTTTCCAACCCAAACTCGAATAAATTGAACCCGAAAAACCCAACCCTACCTGCCCGACATGAATATTATATCCTTACTTTTTGATTTTTCTTTAATTTATCCTTTGTAACAACAATGAGTATTCATTTTATTGAATCGTTCAGAGACATGTTATATAATTATCGCACCTTCACAAATTAAACAATAGTATGCCTTCTTTCCCAAATTCAATCTCATAAAATAGCATCATACACAACTTGTAACTGGGATAATTCAAAAAATGGGCATGAAATAACTATCTGGTCTTTAAAAAATCAATTTAGAATAAGACAAATATTTAAAATGTAAAAATCATACCATTATATTTTTAGTAATGCAAATATTTCTCATCATATTTTAAATAGTGTTAGTCTATAATAATCAAAAATTTTGATGTTACAATTAAAAGATAATTGCAATATCTTGTGCTTCTCCGATATCCTTTCATTTGGTTTCCATTTTTGTTTAGCCTCAAACTATGATGTTATTGTAAGGTAGTTGGTCAACCTATGTTCGTGTTATGATTGAACCACTAATAAAGTATATCTGATTATATCATGAATACTTAGTCAATGAAAATATCGAATTACTGAAAGGGTTATTAGCTGGTGGAACCACTTTGACCCGCCCAACCCAAGGCAAACTCGCGCCCATGCATACATGACGTTCATATTTCATAATGAAAATTTAGAATACTTTTAATATTCTTTTAGAAAATTACAAATTATAAATCTTTTTCATCAAATACAGACAATTTTAAGTAATGAATATATAGAGTTTTTAAATTTTGACGAAAGAGAAATAACTCACTAGAAAGGTGCTCTAGATCCTTTCAGTTGACTAGAAGCCTATAAGACCATATGTAACATGTCCGCTTGAACCATTTTGTTAACCTCGTATAATATTGTTGGGACTTGACAAAGTACTTTTTGCAAAATGTTTTTTATCCTTATCATAAAATTTTAAGAGGATTATTAGAGAAAAGTTCCTTCAATAATTCTTTTTGTTGTTCAATAATGTGCTAAGATAACTTAAGTAGTGAGATTGTTAGTACTATTTCACGTTGCATAGAGGTTACATTCTCGCCATGTTGGCTGCATGTAAACTCAATCTTTTGATGAACTTATGCCTTGATTTATCAATGGGAAGAGCGTGACCATTTATTATGAATACAATTTGGCCTATAGTATGCGTGCATGGTGAATAAAGCCTTTAGAAAATATTTTCAATAATTATATCATGAGGTGGTTGAATGGTAGCCCATATAAGTGGTATAATATACTGGACTCCTCCTATCTTAATAGATAACCCTTCTTGGCTTCATTTTGGCTCATTATGCTATTATCAACTGTTCTCACCTATAAAGAATTCTTTGCTTTTTCCACATGAATTCTGGGAATAGAAATCTTTTCCCACTAGAATAGACAGAACAACCATTATTTATGTAACCACATAACTCATGCTTATTATATCCCTTTATGCATATGTTTATTAGGACATAGATGCTATTAGGATTAGTATTAGTAACTTTATAACATATCTTCACAGTTATATTTTTGACTAATTCATTCTCGTAAATCAACTCGCTAACAATTTTGGTCTATACCTAATGATTTTTATCCATCCAAATGCATACTTCGATTTACCCTATGTCTTGTAAATTCAAAGCTCAATCTATTCATTTCATTGGTCATACTAATTACAGAACCTTCTTTATGTTCAAAGCCTAAAATTGTTTCTTCATTTTCTTTTATTTCTAAATATCAAGATATTGATCATTAACCAATTTTCTCAAATAGGATATTCTTATACCAAGGGTGTCAATGACACTTGCTTTTTTAAGTCATGTAATTATTTTTCATTATTCATGGAATTAATGGGAAGGTAATTTGATACAAAGCATACCAAGTTTGGTTTCATTATGCCCAATTATGTAATAATATTAACAAAATTCAGCAATGTAATATTCTAAATTAGTATAGGCCTCCCCATGGCTAACCTAATGGAAGTAATTAAGGCAAAACCCATAATTATATAAATGTAATTTCATTATGTTCTCATCTAAGTAAGGCACATTCCAATATTTATTACAAGAGCACCTTAACTTATTTGATGACTTCTTGAAACTTTCCCCTTGTTTAGAAAAATGCAATAAACTCTTCTTCCACCTTTATGAATGAACTCTTCATTCAAGTGTTTACCAACAAACCTTTCATACATTCATTCTTTAGTTATAACCATACTGCATATACAATACTAAACCAATTAAGCATGCTTGTCATATAATGTTAACCTACTAATCATACTTGCACAAGATTTTATATTCATTTGCATGGTATAAAGATTTCATTTTGTGACTACCATGAAAAAAGCCGGATATAACACAATCTCATCGTATATAATGTAATCGACAAATACCAACAACATAGCATATAAATGTTCAGATAACATCACATGACATGCACATGACTAACATCCTCCTCTAGGTATAGATGGTCCTAAACCTATTCAAGAATAATATAATATTAGATCGTGCGGTTATGCCCTTGCTTACTTTGACAAAAATTCGGTAGCACTTCCCCTTAGTTCTCCAAATACAAGTTGTGAAGATGAAACAACTAATACTTATGGGAATACAATTAGACATCAGGCCGCTTATGTTCATAATTGTACCCAAAGAACAAATGGAAATTACCACCTTAGATTTGTCACATGTATGCACAGATTTAGTAACCACACAACCTAATGGCATATTATTCTTAAACTGTCCAACACGGACAATTCAAAATTTTATACATAACAAGTTGATGTCCTTAGCACTATACACATCAGAACATGTGTACAATGTTTTGAGAATAACTTATCATGTATAAATTTTCGAATGACTTTTCCAAGCTTATAAAATGCATTATATATATATATATATATATATATATATATATATATA
>JAKOGI010001697.1:174568-193392 GCA_029747015.1 Carnegiea gigantea | reverse complement strand
GCCACTTGGTTAGGTGTAAAGCGGCTTAGCTTGTTAACTTTGCCGCGTATTTCATTACGCTCATTTCTCCTTACTTCAAGCGTAAGAACTCCTATTCCTTAACTCTTCTTACGTCATGAAAGTAATATTAAGTGTCCATCAAGGCTTTCAGTTGGTTCCAGGTTAACACAAGTTCACCTACCCTTGGTTTTACCGTTCCCCACCAGAATTCAGCTTCTTTTTCAAATTGATGGGTGGCCACATGCACCTTGAATTCCTCAAGGCACTCCATGATTTCAAATAAGTTTTCCATCCTCCAAAGCTACTCCTCATATACCATAGGGTCAGTTCCACCTTCGAACTTGGGAGGCTTAAACTTGTTAAACTGATATATCATCTCCATAACAGTTGGTTCTGGTATGAGTTTGCGTCGAGGAGGCATCTGTCACATAACTACACAAAGGATCACCTAGTTCTAATTTCAACTAGGGGTTAACACACAACTGCTCTAAGGCTAATAGGGGTAGGCTTCCTTAGCCTTCCTCTATCCCACTTACAGGCCGAAAGGGTAATGCTCCCACACCTTTGCAAGTGCAACTGTATCCTTTCTCTTGATATGACCAACCGTCTAAGCCTTACTTCTCTCATCTTATGCTCTTCAGGTGTCACTCATGCTTTCCCTTTAAAAACTTTATTACTGATCTTATCCAATTTTACATAACTACACCTCAATCCAATTTTGCTCATCTCTCCTATAACTTGGGATCTTCTTATAACGCAACACTCTAAACTTATGCTTCCATTTTTGTCATCCCAGCCTCATATTGCGAAGCTAATGTTCTCATCAATATCTTTGTTGCCTTGCATGATCAACCCAAGTATTAAACTTCTTAATTTTCGGTATCATCACATCAATGGTGACGTCCTCCCGTGCCTCTTCATTCCTTTCACTTGACTTACATTTCAAGTGCTCAATCCAAAACCTTTGGACTCTAAAATACGTCTCTACTTTTGTAACATATTGATAGGTTCCTTTGAATGTCTCTCTATTAGGACAGTATAGGCAGCAAACAACATTCATCACGGTATTTCATCCTACATGTCATTTGTGAACTCATCCGAGACAATTATAAAAGGGCTTAAAGCCAATCCTCGATATAACCTAATATCAACAAGGAAGTCCATTGGGTCTCTTCCTAGCATCTTTAATAACCCTAATATAATGAAAAGGTAAATAATTCTTTCTTCAACAATTCCAACGCACTTCTCAAAGCATCCTATCACAAACCTTCTCAATATAAATGAACACCTTATGCAAATCCCCCTTTTTTTTTTCCTATCCCTCTAGAATTCCATAAGTCTTCTCATAAGATTCACTGCTTCTGTAGTTGTTCTTCTTGTAATGAGACCAAACTGCTTCACAAAATTTAAGTCTCCCTCCTTAACTTCTTCCCTGTCATCCATTGCATGTCAAAATATAACCGCATTCCATGTGGCCAACCAAAAAGGTAGGTAAACGTGATCGACGATGTGCAAAACCGTCCTACACTACTACTATGATAGTAAGGGAAGAACTGACATATACATACATACTATAAGTTATACACTTGTTAATACAAGTAATACCAAGCAAGACAGACCATATAAGCACATAATCACGTATCTTCACATAGCACATGCCTACTATGCTATCTAAATGCATAATGCAAACCTATGGCTCTGATACCACCTAATGCAATGCCCCCAACCTAGGAAGAGTCACACCGTCAGAACTTCCTAGAGGGAAATCCTTAAGACTCTTGATGATCAAGGGTTTGAATTAGCATTTAGATAGTCTTTCTAAATTAAAACTGTCAGAGTTTCCTCTATTTTAGCAACATTTTAGGGTCTTAGCTTAGTTAAGGGTACCTGTAGACTCGTAATAAGGTGTAATATATGCTAAAATGACTCAAGTTCACTGCCTCGGGCCACTCGCCCGGATTACTAACATTCAAACAACTAAAATAAGGGTCAGAATGATATATATACAGGTACTGAGCCGGCTACATGCTTTCACATGCAACAATGAACTTAAAATTTACAATGTGGCAGTCATCAGACACTTTGCAAAGCTGGCAGAGACTTCTGAGGGGTCGACAACAAATAACTTCAAAGGATCTCTTATACCTGCTCAAATTGAACCTGAAAAAAGGGGAAATAATAAAGGGATGAGCGACCACACGCTCAGTGAGAATTCCTCTACTCCTTAAAAACCCAAAACAGTTGCAGACAATAATACTAGTAATAGCCACATATCAAGCATTCATACTTTACTATCATATTAGGCAATCATAGTCCTCAAGGAATGATTACCCTCCTCAAACTTCATTCCAACCACTCAACTCAATTCTAGGCCCTTAATAACCAAACTTCCCTACTAGTAGGCATTCAGGTAGATAAACAAGTAGGCAACAAGGACTGAATATAAACGCTTTCAAACTCACTTTTAAAAACATAGCGACTCTCGATAAATACCAAGAATGGTTTATAATTCACACCAACTTTTTAAAATCTTATAGTTCTTTCTGAAAGTTCTCGAAACATCTAAACTGGTAAGAAAGACTTGGCATGAAACATGCTTTCATAGAACATGCACATTAAAAAGCTTGCACGAACAATGCAACATTTGAAACTTCATTTGACTATACTTCGAAATTCTTTCATAAAAGATGAGCAGGAGATGCTCATTTGAGAGCTTTCTTTCTTTTCTCAAAACACTTTACTCAGCCTCTTGAGGCTCGTATTCTTTAAAAGAACTTCTTTCGTAATGGTTCCCTAATGACCTTCATAAGCTTTTCAAATCTTATTTAATAAGGCCTCGTAATGGCCCTCATAAATCTTTCTTTTCTGAAATAGTTAAAATAGCGAAATGCCAACTTCTTTTCTTACTTGTTAGAAACTTACTCATAGCATAAAAACATTTTATTGTGCTAGCTAGGGCAGGTTTACACTACCCCTAAGAGAGATTGTTACTCATAACTCACATTATCCCCGGGGTATACGTACCTAACATTTGGCCAAAATGCGTCTCAGTAGATAAACTCTAACTTTGATATTGTCCTCTGTGGGGTAACAACTCACACCAAGGTAATCATATCTTGAGTCCAGTCCCCATTACGATTTTCTTACGCATCACACATCATAACTTATCTGGGGAACAGCTCACACTAAGATAATTCATATCTTGAGTCCAATTCCTAGGAACAGCTCACACCAAGATAATTCATATCTTGAGTCCAGTTACTAACATTTTTTTAGGGGGAAACAGCTCACGCCATCTTTGCGTCCAGTTTTTAGGAACAGCTCACACCAAGATAATTCATATCTTGAGTCTAGTTCCCAACCCTGGCCAATTGCCTAGCACTTTATTAGCCTTTAAAAACGTATTTCATTTCTCTTCTTTAGTTGCTTACTATACTGAAAACTTACCTTTTTACAAAATGATCATAACCTTTCTAAATGCTTATAGTTCACTTCGTTATTAATTTAAAAACTTCTTATAAGCGTAATACGTTTACTAGCTCGTAAAACGACTTTACTTTTAACTTAAAAGTTTCCTATAAATGTAATACGCTTACTAATTCGTAAAACGACTTCGTTTCCAACTTAAAAGTTTCGTACAAATGTAATACGTTTACTAAATCGTAAAACGATTTCATTTTCAACTTAAAAACTTCATATAAATGTAACAAGTTTGCTAAAGTAAGACCACTTCGTGTTTAACTCAAAAGCTTCTTATAAATGTAAAACGATTGCTAGTTCATAAAACGGCTTCGTTTTTAACTTAAAAGCTTCTTAATGAAGTAATACATTTGTTAGTTCGTAAAAAGATTTCGTTTCTAACTTAAAAGCTTCTTATAAACGTAATGCGTTTATTAAATCGTAAAACGACTTAGTTTCTAACTTAAATACTTCTTGTAAACGTAATAAGTTTGCTAAATCGTAAAATGACTTTGTTTTTAACTTAAAAGTTTCTTAATAACGTAATATGTTTGTTAATTCGTAAAACGAAGCCCATTTGGCACTTAGGGCGCTTAGTTAGCGTTTAACTTAAACTACGTTTGTAAAAAAATCCTCCGTTGTCATTTTATAACTCGTTTTAGTCCCTTTTTAAAACTCAAAGGAGGGCGTGATAGTAAACTGAAGACCCAAACTTGTTATTATTCGAAAACTTAGGGTACTTGGCGCATTTATAAGGTAAACAAGTTTTCTTCGTAAACTTTCAATGTAAACGCTTCTTAAAACATAATGGTTTTACATGCTCGTAACTTGAAACTCAATAGAGACCTAAGCAAGCAACTAGTATATAAATTAGCTAAACTTCATAATTAGCACCTTAAGGTGCTCTTTTCCAGGTCGTTTAAATTCTTTTGAACACAAGGAGAAGTTATAAACAAACCAATGCCTTAAACATTTTCAAATTCACTTTTAATTCACTTTTAAACTTCTTTAATCTATCAACTATTCAGTTGAGTCACTAACTGAGTAGTTCGATGATTTAGGATCTCTTTTAGGCCACAAACATCTTAATCAACTAACAGGCAATTGGTAGGCACTTGAAAGCGTTCGAAATAATAAAAATAAGCTTTCTAAATAGCCCTTCTTTTTAAAGACATCCTAAGTTTAAAGAATTGGTCACATAGCACATTGAGGGGAGAGGAGCTTACACATAGCACATTCATACACTTCATAACACAACTTGACAAAATCTACTCAATGAGCTACACATGGACTCGCAATCCTCCCTCCTCACACGACAACGACTGTAAGAACCTCAAACCAGTCAATAGTTCCACCTCAAGCCATCCAACTTCCAACCCGATTTAATATTGTAGACAAACCAATAATTCACAAAACCATTATATCTAAGCATAGCATTCTCATCAATAGCCCAATATAGAAATTAAATGCAGCTATACTGATTTAGTGATAGCTTCTAAACAAAAGCCAACATGCTTTACTAATGCCTTAATTCGCCCAATTGGCATCTTTAAACTTCAAAACATGATTCAAGGCTATTAAACTGACGAAGCGACAACGTTAAGGTGATAATCAAACTATTAATAATTTAGCGAATCTCCAAACTGTCTAACCATTAATAATCCAACAGCAGTTGCACATGCAATTAACCCACAATTAACATGATGTTCGTAATTTCCTCGATTTCAATTCTAAGTTCACCCAAATTGATTCCTAACCTCAAATCAACATGCGATAACTAATTTAGTTAAAATCATTGAAATTAATTGTAATTTAGGAGGAAAGGAACCCTTACCTTGAATCCGAGCTAAGTGTTCGTTCGAAGGCTGACTGGCTTAACTTTAGGGCTCGAACAACTCCAACTTTCGGCTCCAGCTCACCCACGCTCGAATAGGACCCAAATCGCGCCCAAATTCCCAAAAATTCGTACCCTCAAATAGACCCAAACTCACTTACTGATTTGAGGTTGAATTAGGTGTTTGAAAGCAGCATTTTCTACCCTAATTTATAGAAAATTGATGCAACTAAAAGTGGAATTAAGTGGCCACACCTGGGCATGTGTTCAAGCTCCAATTTGGCGCCCCAACCCAACAAAAATGTGGTGGGTTCTTCCTGGTTCTGCCCAATTTTAGTACCAAATGGTGGCTAGTTTGTGGGGGAGGTTGAATGGGTAGCTTTGGTAGGCTTGGTGGCAAAAATTCTTTATAAATTCGAGCTTGAGGGGCGCATACATGGAGGAGATGAGAGGAGGAAGATGAAGACTAGAGAGGAGAGGAGAGAGAGAGAGGCTGTCGGGTTCTGGGGGGGTCGCGGGTAGGTGAGGAAGAAAAGAGGGACATGCGCAAATTACTGGTCTACCCTTCCCTACTCTCTTTCATTTATTTTTGGTCCAAACTGATCAATACTTAACACTGCTAATCTAATCCGTAACCCAAACTCTAATCCCAATTCTATACTATAATCTTTCACCAACTATTCGTTCCCAAATATGATAAGGTTCGATTTAATAACCATCAAACTTCCTCTAAGGTTGACAACATAATCGTATTCGGGTTCCTAATCAATTTAATACTCGTTAATAACCGTTAATAACATTTATTAAAAATAATCGAAAGATTTTCAAAACTAATAATAATATTAATAGTAATAATAATACTAGTAATAATACATCCTTTTTAATAAAATTAACGCTCACATAGGCACTTGAAAAATAATTTTAACTCATATCGCTAATAAAATACGGTTTTCATAGCGCAAAAAGGCATTATGAACAACTTAATGGAATATAAAGTACGCGGGTATTATAGTTAGTATTAGAGTTAGTGCTATTATTATTATTTGTGCATGAGTTGGATACTTTTATTATTATTAGTGTTTAGGGATTGTGTCATCTTCCTCTTTTGTCTTTGCCCTTTTAATAGCTGGCATCTTTCCCCTTCTTTTGGTTTATTGTTATTGGTTTAATGTTATTGGTGTTTACTATATCTTTTACTTCGTTCTCTCATTTGTTAGTCTATTTTTAGTTTGTAACTAGCATTAGTAGTATTTCTGGCTGCATATTTTTACATTTGCCATAGGTTTGTTTCCTCAATATCAGTTTCTAGGTGCTTTATATTTGCTCCACTTATCATGCTTTAACCTTTATTCATTTGTTCCACCTTGTTATAGATTATCTTGTCTATAATTTTATTGGCTTTCTTTGTCTTAGTAGCTGCGGTATTAACCTTGTGTGACCTGTGATGTTTTTCTGAATTTTTTAATTGTTTGTCTCACCTTTTTATTGTTTATCTTTTGTTATTGGCATTAGAATCAGTTAGAGTCATAATTTGCTATATATTTCTATTTTTGTTTTTACTGTACTATTACTGTTGCTATTGGTATTAGTTTAAATTGTTATTGGGTCTATAATTATTGTTGTTATTGGTGGTGGTATTAGTATTATTGTATTATTTTTATTTATTAGTTTCACTATTGACTAGTTCGGTATTCTGGCCAAGTAGAATTCTAGTCTTGTTAACTAATTTTGTTATTCTTTCTAGCTAGCGTTTCATTGCCTTTTAGTTTCAATACTTTGTTCTTTCCTATTAGTTGGGCCCACCCAGTGATTATTTTGGGGTGATTTTATTCGTTTACCCTCTCATTATTCTTAAGTGCAAACGTATTTTTTATTAGTAGTAGTATCTTTTATTAGTGCGTTTCTAGGGGTGGGTGTTGGTAGCTTAAACTAGTGGCGAGCAATGTAATAGCTTTAGCTAGCCCTCTAGGGGGAATTGGGGTTAAGAGGGGTGTAGGGTTTCGAAAGGTGCGTCTAACATCTTGGAATATTAGGTCACTCACTGGTAAGTTTATAGAATTAGTTAAGTCTTTGCATAAACGTAGGATTAACATAGCCTGTGTTCAAGAGACTAAGTGGGTGGAGGCCAAAGCTAGAGAACTTGATGGGTGTAAGCTATGGTAGGTCAATTAAGGCTAGGAATGGAGTTGACATTATGGTTGATAAGAAGTTGGTTGACTTTGTCGTTGAAGTGAGGCGTAAGAGTGATTGAATTATGGCCATTAAGGTATTAGTGGGATCAAAAATCCTAAATGTGGTTAGTGTTTATGCACCTCAAATAGGTTTGCCAAACAATATTAAGAAGCAGTTTTGGGAGGATTTGGATATGGTTATTCAAGATGTACCTTGGAGCGAAAAACTTTTCATAGGAGGAGACTTTAATGGCCATATTGGTGTAGACTCAGACGGGTATGATACGGCTCATGGAGGTTTCGGTTATAGGGAAAGAAACGATGGAGGAGTTTTTGTTCTGGACCTTACGGTTTCCTATGAATTGATGGTAGTAAAATCCTTTTTTAAGAAGGAGGACCACTTAGTGACCTTTAAGAGTGGTTCCATAAAGGCTAAAATTTATTACTTCCTAATTAGGGCGGATAATCAGAGATTATTCAAGGATTGTAAGGTGATACCTAGTGAGTATTTAGGTACTCAGCATAGGTTGCTAGTGTTAGATGTGGAGTTCAAATGTTTAAAGTGGAAGAACGGGAGTTTTGGGGACCTTATAGTTAAGTGGTGGAATCTTATTAATGAGAATGCTATAAAATTATCAGAGAGCATTACTGAAAAAGGAGCTTGGAGGAGGGTAGAGGATGCAGATACAACGTGGGAGGTAATGGTAGAATGTATGCGAAGGTCGGCTAAGGAAATCCTAGGTACTTCTAGGAGAGGTGGTAACATAATAAAGAGAACCTGGTGGTGGAATAAGGAGGTAAAGGACAAAGTCAAGAAGCAAAAAGAGGCATACATTGCTTTCATAAACAGTGAAACAGAGGAAGAGAAAGAGATTAGCAGAGTTGGATATAAGGCAACAAAAAAACGTATCAAAAAAAGCTGTTACTGCAGCTAAGAGCATGACTTATGATAGGTTATATCAAAAATTGGAGACCAAGCAAGGTGAGAAGGAAGTTTTTAAACTAGCGAGGGCTAGTGAAGGAAGAACAGAGGATTTGGGTGTTCTGAGGTGCATCAAATATGAAAATGGTAAGGTGCTACTTGAAGATGTGGAAATCAAGGAGAGATGGTAAAGGTACTTTCACAAACTCCTCAATGGTAAAGTGATGGAAGATCTTCGAAGTAGGGAATGAGAGACTAGTGAGAGGTGACTTGATCCTCAATTGTGGGAGCTAACCAGCAAGACCGAGATTAAGGAGACCCTACAGAAGATGACCAATGAGAAGGTAGAGGGACTAGACCGGATTTCGGTGGACGTGTGGAAGTGTTTGTGTAAAGAGGGATTAGAGTGGTTAACAGAGCTTTTCAATGTTATTTTTAGGACCGCTAAGATGTCCAGAGAATAGAGGTTTAGTATAGTTATCCCATTATACGAGAACAAAGGTGATATTCAGGATTGTAATGATTATAGGGGTATAAAGTTGCTCAGTCACACTATGAAGTTATGGGAGAGGGTGATTGGAAAAAGGTTACGGAAGAATATTTCGATATTAAAGAACCAATTTGGTCTTATGCCTGGCCCTTAGAAGGCTCATGGGATTGTACAAGAATAGAAAGGTAGACCTTCATATGGTGTTCATTGACCTAGAAAAAGCATATGATAAAGTTTCGCGTGAAGTGTTGTAGAGATGCTTGAAAAAGAAAGGAGTGTCATCTGTGTATATTCGAGTTATTAAGGATACGTACGAGAGAGGAAGGATGAATGTTAGGATGCCAAGAGGGGTTACCAATGACTTCAACGTTGGTATGGGGTTGCATCAGGGTTCCACTTTAAGCCCTTTTCTTTCCACTCTAGTTATGGACGAACTTAGAAAGGGGATTCAAGATGAGTTACCATCGTGTATGTTATTTGCAGATAACATTGTTCTTATTAATGAGACCAGAGAAGGAGTTAATGACAAGTTAGAGCAATGGAGGCATACACTAGAGTCTAGAGCTTTTAGAGTAAGTCGATCGAAAACTGAATACTTACATTGCTGTTTTAGTGGAAGGGAAGATGTGGGGGGAGAAGTCACCATTGATGGGATGACGATACCAAAGGTCGAGAAGTTTAAATATTTAGGCTCGATCATTCAATAGAATGGGACGAAGATATTAACCAGCGCAAAAAAGTGGGTTGGCAAAAATGAAAGTATGTTTTAGGTGTGCTATATGATCAGAGGATGCCTACAGGATTAAAAGGAAAAGTTTATTGAACGGTAGTTAGACCTGTTGTACTGCATGGATTGGTGTGTTAGCCAGTAAAAAAGGCTCAAGTTCAAAGGTTGATGGTATCAGAGATGAGGATGATTAGGTAGATGTGTGGTTATATGAGAATGGATAGAATTAGGAATGGAGTAATAAGAGACTTAGTTAAAGTGGCTCCCAATGAAAGTATGATGAGAGAAACAAGACTCAGATGGTTTGGCCATGTGAAAAAAAGGAGTGTGGATGCTCCAGAGAGGAGATGTGAGAGGATTAAAATTCCTAAAGGCAAAAGAGGGAAGGGACGATTAAAGAAGAGGTTGGACGAGGTGATTAGAGAGGACTTGCATGCTGTAGGATTGACGGAGGACATGGCTCAGGATAGGAGACTGTGGCGTGATATGATTAAGATCTTAGATATCAGAGAGATGGCCTCATAGTTTTCTTCTGGTTGTAGTAGCATTGGTTTGGTTGTGTTTTTTTCGTATGTCGTGTTTGTATGCAGTTGGTACATACATCTAGGAAGAGACATTGTTTGCCTACTGACAAGTGCTTAATGTGTATATCATTTTAGGGTTAGTTTGCTACATTTTTAGGAGAATTGAGTGCGTTATGTTATAATTTACATTCATGTTCTCGAATTATGCTTATGTATGGTTGTTTGATGTGTTTTGCAGGACTTTGAACCATTTGACTCGCCATTTTACCCGCATATGAGTGTATTTTGACTCCTCATGGATGCCCCTGCGTTGTTATGCCCGTGAAGCCGAAGAAGAGCAAAAAATCTCGATTCCAGCCAGAACCATGATCTGCCATGGTGAACCCCATGATCCGTGGCAGGCCTGTAACTGCAGCACTATTCGTTTTCCTTGGCTTTTGTGGCTGAGAATCAACGAGGGGTGTTATATATAGACATGCTCAGCTGCTGAAAGTCATTCCATCTCTATTTTTCTTTGAAAAGAAACCAAATAAATTGAAAATTAAAAAAATAAAATCTGAGAAACAACAATGGCAATTTTCTATTTTCCACAATTCGAGCATGAATTATTTTAGAGGTATTTGAAGCATTTAAATGATTTTCTTGCTCAATATGGTTATTGTGTTAGTAAATGGAAAATTTTAGACATTTTTGATACGGATGTGAATAGTAAAACTTGTATTCTTTTATAGTATTGGGGTTGTCATGGTAAAAGTATTGATGAGGCATGATATTTGCTTGAGTGGATTACTTGGAATTCGTTTGAATTTGAGAAGGCTAGTCGCGTTTCTAGATATTCATTTCTTGATCCTTGTGCATTTTATGCTAGATCTTATTATGCCCCTTTTTGGTGTGATTTGTATAATTCTTCTGACCATGCTACTAATTCGTGTCTTTAGTATATATTCTATGATCAGTCTGACTTTGTATCACCCTGGGATAATACTGATGTTGTCCTGACCTTACCTGATTTATCCTTTTCTTTAACTTAGTGCATGGGGCTCGAGGTAGGTGAACCTTTTGGGTCTATTGCTAAGTTTTGTGTTGCTAATGCATGTTTTGAGTCAGGAGATACTTTTGATGAGGTGTATGATCTAGTTCAGATGCCCTTAGAGGGGTCACGTGATGTATTTATGCATGAGGAGTCTCTTAGCCTTGGTTTTGATAATAATGTTCTCCCTAATCCCCTTTATCATTTCCATGTTTCACCTATCTATTCATTACCCTCTATTTCCCCCGAGTATTCTTTAGATGCGCCCATTGATAATCCTAAGGTTTGTGATTCTAATGTTGATTTGGGCTTTGTGGATAACATGTTTAATAGGCTTGGTGAAAATGTTGATAATTTTCTTTCCCTAGGATACTTTTGTGGGTATAATGCCTCCCTTGACCCATATTGCATATTCCTAGTGGACATGCCTAGAAAAATCATGTGGAACACTTTCTTTGCTTTCTCTTTCGATTTTTCTATTAGTTTTAGTTTGTTGAAGAGAGCACTAACTTTCTTTGCTGTGATCATTTCATGCTCTCTTATTGCCATGCTTAGAAACTCTATTACTGAGGAGATTGGCAAGCTTCTGCATGCCTTGACGACCTCCGATTTAAAGGGCTGAGTCTTGACAACGTGATGGAGTGGCTGATGCTCCATGTGCCCCGGTTATTACAAGGCCGCATGGCTTAGTTTCACTCTGTACCTAACCTGGTGAGATTGTTTTCTTTTGTTCCCCTTCTCCAAGTTTTTTTGCTTTGAATAATAATGCTTTATCCAAGCATGGGAGAAAGGTAGTTTCTATATCTTCTATTTCGGTGATTAGTTTGCATACGTGCTAGAGCATATAGTTTTAGGTTTCTTTTTGTTTGCATTAGTATTTTGCATTTAGTTGATTTTTAGGTTTGCATATAGGATTGTATATAGGGATGGTGTGGATTGGTTTGAGATAACCTCGAATGATGCTTTTGTTTTAGGTAAAATAGCTTTTATAAGTTCGAGTACATTTTGATATGTAATCCCTTTTGGTGCGAAAATGTTTGAAGGTTTTGTAAATATTTCTTGTTTTGACCCTTGTCTTGTTTGAGAACTAAGTTTCCCCCTAGAGTCATTAGCACTAATAGTGGCACATGGGCTCATTTTATGAGCCAATTGAGACTTTGGTAGATGTGCCGTGAGACTTTGAGCCTTATTTGGACTAATTCATTATAGTTAGTCTAATATTTCTTTCATGTATATGACTCTTCCATGTTGCTTCTCTAGAACTTGCCTTCACTCTTGTTCAAACCACATTAGCATGGGCATATTTGATGATATGATAGAGGCATTTTTCTTTGGTTATTTTAGCCACATAGCCAAATAACCTACCCTTGTATTACATGTTTATTCCCCTTTGCTAGCCCCTTTGAGTTTAAATCCTTTTCTTGTTGTGATCCCTTCATCTTAGCCCTTGGCTAAACATATATTCCTATCTTTTAGCCAAGTCTATGGAGCATCACTTCATCTATGTAGTGGGTGGTTTTGGCGATAATTGAGTTTTAAGTTGGCTTTGGTACGTTGGTTTGTTGAGGGATTGATGATATTGAGCATGTGCTTTTGTTCCCTCTTATTTGGGTTTTGTATGTATATATATTCAGTTGTGAGTTGATAGTGAGTGATCCTATGCCTTTTAATAATTGTAATTTTTGTTTCATTGCACAAAAAAATTAATTTTTGTTTCATTGCACAAAAAAATTATGTTGAAGAAAAAGAAAAAAAGGAAGATAAAGTCATGTCGTAAAAAAAAGAGAGAAGTGAAATAAAGCCAAAAAAAAAGATCATGAATAAGTGATTGGCATTAGATATGTAAAAAGTTTGTGTTTCTTCTTTGCCAACTCATTTTCTACTTGATTCATTTGGGATATGTTCCTTGTATTGTTGGGGTTTGGAGAGTTAATAAATTTCATAGTTGCTTGGTATTTTGTTGGTTGCTCCCTAGTCACTTGGTTAAGTAGCTCCACATTGTCCCAAATGCATTTGTCCACTCCTTTTCGTTAACCCTTTTAGCTCACATTACAGCCCATAAAAAGTCCTCTTGATTGTCTTGTGCACATCGCATTCTAGTGGTGGAGAATTTGAGAGCCTTGTCAAGCATATGGTAGATTGCATATTTGAAGTGAGCCTTGAGTGAATCTATCATATGTTTTAAACACATGAGCGGGAGTGATCCATATTTCCCAAAAGTGAGATTCTACTGGTCCATTTGGGTCTAATCAATTCAATCTACTCGCATTATGTACTTTGTGGTTCTTTGGAGTGATCAAGTTTGATATCGAGCTTGTGGTCTCATACTTTTCGAAAATCTTCTCCTTCTCCTAATTCTGAAATGTTCTGCACACTATTTGGGGTTGCTGTTGATTGGCATTCTTGCTTGTGATATGCTATGACTTGCCTACTTTAAGGAGGTTGTTATGTTTTTGAGTCATAAATGCATCTCCCTTTGTCGATTTTTTCAAGTGTTTGCTTGAGGACAAGAAACAGTTTAAGCACGGGGAGTTTGACAAGTGCTTAACGTGTATATTGTTTTAGGGTCATTTTGCCACATTTTTAAGAGAATTGAGTGCTTTATATTATGGTCTACATTCATATTCTTGAATTATGCTTGGGTATGATTGTTTGATGTGTATTGTAGGATTTTGAACCATTGAACCTGCCATTTGACCCGCATATGAGTGTATTTTGACTCCGCACGATGCCCCTGAGTTGTTATGCCCATGGAGCCAAAGAAAAGCAAAAAATTTTAATTCCAGCCAAAACCACAGTCTGCTCGTGGTGAACCCCACAGTCTGTGGCAGGCCTGTAATTACTGCACTGTTCATTTTCCTCAACTTTTGTGGCTGAGAATCAACGGGGGGTGCTATACATAGACATGCTAAGCTGTTGAAAGAAGGGACCCATCATTCCATCTCCATACTCCTTTTCACTCTACATAGATTAGGACTTAGATTAGAGGAAGAGCAAGTTGAAGGTAAAGATTGCAAGGATTCTGGATCGGGTTTGCCAAGATGGTTCAAGAGCGCATCGGTTGAGCAATTCCTCTCCCTTCTCTTCTTTTTTCTTTTTATGTTTTTATGCTTTTAGATTATTGTTGATTCTTATGTTATGTTTTGGATTGTTAATCTTGGAATTTAGTTGAGTTGTTGTGATTAAATCAATTCTGGATTTGATCTAAAAGAGTTTTGGATTTGTTGGGTGTATTCTATTGAATCTTAGATGTTGATTTAAGAGTAGGAAACTTGATCAATTTCTTGCTTGTTTTAGACATTTGGTGAAAAACTAAACGGTGGCACTAGAGTGTTGGAAAACTAAGATTTGACTTAAGTGGGTGTGATCTTAAGAAAGACTCACCGTTTAAGAAACCCCTAGATTTGATAATCGCATTCTTAATGATCTTAGATTAATCAAAAATCCTTGAGAAATGGTAGTTGATTAGATTTAAGAATTTTATTCCGCCTTGAAAGAGAGATTTGATAATTCGATTATTGGTTTTGGAATTACCCATCTAAAGAAGAGGCGCTTGATTAATTTTTGAGTTGGAAAATTGCTTGGTTCGATTAAATTCTTTAATTGATTATCCTTTAGATTAGATACTAGATTAATTTATTTTCAATATCAAGCTTGGATTCGCTTAGCATCTCTTGAGAGATTATAACCCAGCAGTTTTACCTAATCTCTGTAGGATCGACCTTGATTTGCTATAATGCCACCGTGCGCTTGCGGCAGTGGTCACCTACCTCTGTTTGTTAAGGTATAATACCTTCCTCTGTTATGTTGTACTTATATTTATGTAGTTACGGTCACTTGATTTATTAGTATTTATTAGATTATTCCTTGCTATTCATCCTTAGTTTTTTTTCCATCAGATGTTTTCACAAAACCCTTCTTCTATAAAATGTTTTCACAAAATTTTGTTTTGTGGGTCTCTTGGAATCAGCCTCTCTACGGGCAGGGATGCCTGTAGAGGTAAGGTTGCTAACATCTGGATCTCCCCAGACCTCGCGAAAGCAGGACCCACACTGGGAGCTGTTGTATATATATATATATATATATATATATATATATATATATATATATATATATATATATGGGGAAGGTTTCAAGTGTGAGCTGTCTTATATGTGTGAACTCTTACTTTGGTGTGTACTTTTGATCTCAGCCCTCTAATTTTAACCTACGGATGAGATTAATTTGATAATTTACCTTTTTTTAAATTAAAAAAAGGCTAGAAAGGGGGGCTATCGTAGTCAATCGCATTTTGTAAGGCAGATGAAATCTCTCCCTCTTTCTTTCTCTCTCTCTCTCTCTCTCTCTCTCTCCCCCCCTTCTCTCTCTTTGTGCAAACAGCTTGCCCTTCCATCCCCTCCCTCTTATCGACTGTCCACTGTCCACCCTAGCAACCACCCTCCACCGCCGACGTCTGGGTTTGACTTCCTCTAACTGGCGGCGTCATCTCCTAGCCCCCCTCACCAACATGTTCATCATCTTCCTCGAGCCCCTCTCATAGTTGAAGTCATGTCCCACCTCCCTCTTAGCGACACTCCCATAGCTACGTTCCCAGAAGAATGTTGGCCACCCAGCGAAACCTCACCCTTGCCGGAGACACCTCGACTAGAAATCATAGGTTAGGGTGCTCGTTTTATTTTTGAAATTAAATCTTGATTTTTTTAATAGGGGGTTAATTGTGAAATTAGGTTTTTTTTGGTCCCTGCTAGTCTTGCTGTAGTTAGTATGTGAAGGCTTGGTGTTGTGAATTTTTATTTAAGAAAATTCTTCTTTTCAGTATCTAGATTCCTAGTTACCCCAAGTTTTCAGAGTTGGGGAGGATAGTAACCAAGAAGGAGGTGGGTTTAATGTTATTGTTAGCTGAATTTTGATATTAAGATTCTCCATATAAGTAGTTGGTTTGTTGTGTTTTTCTAAATTTCCAATAGGAGTGACATGTGCCCATGTGAATTCTAATCGAAAAGCCTTCTAGTGGGTTGAATTCAAAATTTGGGATTGGCAGGGTGTTTAATTATATCTTGTGCCCATCAAAGTCTTATGCTTACTAGTGTAAAGAAGAGACTGCTTGTTTTATTATTTGAAATTAAATCTTGATTTGGGAGGTCAATTGTGAAATTGAGTTATTGTTGGTTTGAATTTTAGGGGCTCAGTTTTAAGTCTCGAACGAACCTAGGATTTGAAATTAAATTGCGGGTCAGGGGCTTCATTTAAATTCGTTAGTTACTTAGGTTTTTTGGACAGACTAAATATTATGAGTAGAATCTTTAACATACTTGTTGTAACCAAATTCTTTATTTCATTGTTGTTGTAGATGATAATATGGAATCAACCCATGACGAGTGCAAAAAGTACTACGAATGTTATCAAAGAGAGGCTACCCTTTTGCAAGGAGGAGTTGAAACCAAAACAAGGATTAGAGTTTGCCAACTTAGAAGAATGTGAGTAATTTTATAAATCTTATGCTCATCACGTGGGGTTTAGTGTTTATAAATCATCTTTCAAGAAGTGTAAAGAAGGTTTACAGAAGCATAGGGATTTTGTTTGCTCTAAACAAGGATTCAAACGAACTCAAACCAATGTCAATTCTAATCGAAAAGTAAAGTTGACTAGAGAGGGTTATCATGTAATGGTTGGGTTTAGAAGGACCATAGATGGAAAATAAGAATTTTTCGAATTTTATGAAGGCCATACACATGTACTTAGCACCCATAGGAAGCATCATATGCTCAATTCTAATGAGGGTGTGAATAGTGTGCATCAGACCTTGTTTAATTCACTTACTCGTGCTAATATCAGGGCTTCTAAGGCTCATCATATCATTAAGGATGGTTTCTAAAATGTTGGGTGTAGTAAACATGACTTAAAAAAATTTCAAAGGGATTTGAAAGCACATTGAGGATTCGAATGCACAAATGTTTATTGAGAATTTTGAAAGAAAGAAGGAGGTGCATTCATCTTTTTATTTTGCGTATGAATTAGAAAGTGATGGTGCACTGAAACATGCGTTTTGGGCAGATGGTCTTGCTAGATTGAACTATGAACTATATGGTGATGTTGTCTCTTTTGATACTACATATGATACTAATAGTTACAAAATGATGCCCCATTCATTGGTTTGGATGACTATCGATTATGTGTTACACTTTATTCTGCATTTTTAGGAGATGAAAAAGCAAAATCATTTATGTGGTTGTTCGATAAGTGTTTGGATGCGATAGGGGGTCAAATGCCTGTGTGTCTTATTATAGATCAAGATCCTACAATGAACGTAGCAATAAAAGTAAAATTTCATTCTACTACTCATAGGTATTGCATTTGGCATATCATGAGAAAACTTTATGAGAAGGTTAGTTGCTGTTTGAATAGTAACACTGACTTTATCAGTCGATTCAAGTATTGTGTTTATAAGTCAGAGACACCAATTGAATTTAAACAAGCTCAGTAATCTGTTATCGAAGATTTTAGATTGGAAAAGAATGGATGGTTGCCAAAATTGTTTGACATTTAGGATATGTGGATACTTGCCTATTTTAAAGACTTATTTTTAAGGGAGCCATTGAGGAAACCTCAAGATCTGAAAGTGAAAATCACTTCTTTAGCAATTTTACAAACCCCCAGTTGACTTTAGTTGAATTTTGGATGCGATTTGAAAGTGTAGTGGAGCTGCATAGGCATAGTCAATTGCAGTTAGACTATAAAATGTCTTCTTCCAAGCGTCAGTTAAAGACAAGCAAAGATTTGGAGAGACATGTAAGTGAAATCTATACTTACGCTAACTTTTATAAATTTTAAGATGAGTTTTAGGTTGCTTTTATGGATTGTGAAGTTAATGATAAGAAAGTAGTAGAAGATGGGCATGTGATGAGTAGTGTGGATAATAGTCAAAAGAAGGGTGTGAGAAGGGTAATCCTCCTAGTCATGTTGCACATTGCTCATGTAACATGTTAGAATGTGAAGATACCCCATGTCGTCATATGTTGTGTGTTTTGAAGAAAAAGGGTTTTGCATGAATTACCGAGCTATTATATGTTAAATAGATGGACCAAAACGGCATCAAGTACACCAATTTTTGATCACAATGGTATAGTTTCAGAAGGATGTTCTAAAATAGTGCATGAAGACAAGTTGATTGCAAATAATTGATTAGAATTTGAAATATATATATATATATATATATTAGATAGTATATATATATATATTATATTATATCTATATATATATATATATATACTATTTATTCTCTCTGTGTAGTGTGTTTTATACAAACACTGACACACACACGCACACATGTACTATTTATATATGTGCACTATATATATATATATATATTATCTATATATAGATATATATATATATAGATATATTGTGGTAGTTATATAATATATATAGTATATATATTATATATATATATATATAATGTATGTGTTGTATATATATATATATATATATATCTATCATATATATATATATACATATATATGTATATATTCATAGTTATATATATATATATATATATATATATGCACATATTTACATGTATGTACATATATATATGTATATATATGTACACACACACACACACACACACACGCATATACAACATACATACATACATACATACATACAGA
>JAKOGI010001697.1:82500-174468 GCA_029747015.1 Carnegiea gigantea | reverse complement strand
ATATGTATATGTATATGTCTTGTACACACACACACACGCGCGCGCACATATATATGCATGTATGTATATGTGTGTATATATATGTATATATGTATATGTATATATGTATATGTTTTATGTATGTGTACATAACAACCTAATCACATGGGATCAAACCACCTACGAAAGCACACAAATCCCCAAAAAAAACTTAAAACATCTTTTGGAATGTTTAAAATTTTTGAGATATATTTGCAATTGCATAGCAAGCAATCATTGGACGTGTGTTCTGAGTAGACCTTATCATTTGAACCATCAACCATGGTCGTAGAAAGAGACATGTCCTTATTGAAGTATCCGTAGGTGATAACTCCTGGAAGATTTTCAAAGCATGTTTTAAAAAAAAGAAACTGCATAGAGATTTGTGACCGTGTGATGTAGTTTAGGATGTTATGTACTTATGCTGACGCTAAGGTAGACCTTAGCAGCTCACTGAAATGACAAAGGGGTGAACTTTACTGACAGGATGCTCATTCGGAAATTCTATGCAAAAAAGGGGGAAAAGGGGGCTTTAGAAGGATTTTATTTTGTGTTGTGTGAAGGGATGAGATATGTATAGCCAAAAAGGGGGAAAAGGGGGCTTTAGAAGGATTTTATTTTGTGGTGTGTGAAGGGATGAGATAAGTAGAGCAATCGAGATTAACAAGGATTAGGGAAAATAAAATGAGAAAGTGACAACAGAGGAGAATAATGTAAGCATGCACTTCATTTGTTAACCTATCAAGAGTAGATGATCTCATATTGTTGTTGTTTTTGGAGCATAGTGATATTCCATGACATGGGAATTAGGAAGATTATTTGGGAAAGAGAAGGTGCTTAATGGGTGGAGTTATCCAACTAACAAGAGTTGTGGTTAATAGTTTCGAGCATATTCACTTCACCAGAAGTACGAAGTTACACATGTGGAAACCTAAGGGAGAATACTCGAGGAAATGTTATATACGTACATATATACTATGCTTTTATATGTCGTACTATAAAAGATTCTAGAGGTCATAATTTATATTCTAGCCAATAAGTGGACATGATCTATGGGCATGATTTCAAGTAGTAAATGGGATATGGAGAAGTATAATAGAAGTGTAAACCTTTTATTACCTGAACTTTGGATACTTGATCTTATTGTCCTATAACCCATTTTATCGAGGAATAGACATTGTGAGTAGGGTGCTGCATAGATTGTATGGTGTTATAACTAGTGATTTCATAAGATTAGATTGTCCCATTTAAGAAGGAATCGCCTTAGCTCAACCCCAGGTGTGGTAATAAGGTTATATTGGGTAAACAGGATGTGAGAAGTTCCTTAGTAAGGGTTGAGAAATTTAGATGACTTTCTTTCATAAACTAATGTGAAGCTTTTCTTATAAAGTGCGTACCATTACATTTTATGTAATCCTTTATTAAGAACCTTTGTGTTGTTCAAGTGCAAGCAGGTGTCAGACATACCCATGTTATGTTCTAATATAATCTAATCCATAACTCCTATATGAGTGTTATTAAACAGTTATGTTGTAAAATTGCCTAGTTATCTTAACAATATCTTATTGAATATCCTTTTAACAGTTCAATGGTTCATGACATTAATCATTTTGTGGAATCATAATCCTCAAGGTTAGGTGTTATCCTTTTTCTTCAATTAATTATCTTTGCTTAAATTACTTATAGTAATTCTTCTTTCCTTACTAATTGGGGCCCATAGTATTTGTAATAAATTTTGATCCCTGTTGCCTTCTTTTGCCAGCATCCTGGAATATATTATACGTACCTAAGATTATTTCCATACATTTTGAGGATACAAATTAAATAAGACAGTGAAGGAAGTTTTCCCCTCTTTATAATGCGTTGACCTCTTTCTATAGCCCTTTTTAGAGTTAATAACCATATGTTCTATGAGCACAACGTGAGTTTCTCTGACAGTGCCTTGAATGTAAGACCACCTTTTTTTTTTTTAACGTAAAACATCAAGTTGCTCTCTAATATTGTTACACACCATTCAAATTTATAATCTTGGTCTTTTATTTTTCTTTGTGATCTCCTATGGATAAATTAAGAACCATCGTGACTCTTTGTTCTTGTCATCACACGAGCTTATAGGTGGGTCCTTTTATAATCTATGAAAGATATTTTTGTGAAAGTCTTGTTGCACATTTTTGCACCCCTTCCTACTTTTGATTTTCAATTAAGTTGAAGACAAATTGTTTCATCGCCACCCCATTTCATACCAGCTAGTGACGTTTGAATGTTGTGACCCTAAGGGTTCCTAGAATAAAAATCATACAAACATAAATAATTTTATGGTCTAATCTTGGATCAATACCTTGCACGTTTTATTCTTGTAAATAGTGATATTCGACTTGCCTTTAAACATTTTATCACCACCTAAATTGCCTATTTTTGCTGTTATCTAATTGTCAAATTATTGTCAAATGTTCTTTTCTTGTGTAATTAATGGCAGTGACCTTTTGATTCTTACTGACCTCTATTCTTGAGTTGTTTATACTTACAGTTATTTTCATTCTACGTGCCTATAGTACCATTTTTGCTACCCATCATTTCATAATCAGTCATATGTCCCTTTAATTAAAATCTTACATCAGCAATATTCTCATCAATTTCAGCCATTGACTTATTATGCCTTTGGTGATCTTGATTTGTTTGCTGACCTCATTTCTTTGATATTGTATTGTCTCCCTGATCCAGACCATTTCCTTAATAGGTCTTAAGTGATGCCCAAAATTTTCTAATTAGAGCTTGCCTTTCACATTAAAGCTTTTTTTTGACATTTCTTATATTTGTTAGTTTGACTTATTGTCAAAATTAGCCGTTTTCTTGAGTTATTTCATATGACCTTATCATTCAAAGCTTTTGGAGTTTTATGGACCACCAAAAGTATTCGTGCCTTCTGTCTAGCATGATTAACTATGTCTTTGAATTTTATTTTTTACTATAGAATATGTTTTTAATCAAACTTGAATAGTTGACTACATTTTGAAACTTTTTTATCATCATCTCCTCCATTTCGTTGAAAGCATATTTATACATATAGCCTGCACCCCATCATTCTTAGTCATAAGCCTGCACAGATTGTTTCGAATAAGCCTACACAACCTGCTGTGAATTGGAGATGCATTACAAGTTCACAAATGTAGTTGAATGTTGGATCGTTGCAATACCACCATTCCTCTTCCTTTTAAGTTCTGCCCCCATAAATGTTCTTGATTCTTTTCTATTCAATCACATCACTTTACTGGAGCTTCTTTCATGTGAACAAGGGCATATTTGTGCAAATTTATTTTATAATAAATCTACGACTTCTACACTTTGGTTATTCAAGCCAATTTATCACACTGACCATACTGACTGTTGACTAGAATAGACACCTTGTTGAAACTCAGTTGCTATTGTTCTGGTTGTAATTCAACTGCTAAATCGAAATGTAATTGAAACATCATGCTTTTTTGAGATGATTCTAATTCCTTCATTTGAACCGCCCTTTGGTCATTATTTATATGTCCTATGTTAGAAATCATGCTTCTTCCATTCTTTATAATACCAGTGCTAAACATATAATTTTGACTATTAATCACATCGTTGGTGTGAACATTCTATGAACAGACTACCTCTTATTTCCTTGGATGACTCAAATGACCTCAATTCATTTGCATTTCTAGAGTGCGTTTACTTGAATAGCTTGATTGAGCGATGAGAACAACAGAAATAGCATTGAGCAAATAATCTTACCTTCCTATTTTCGATATTCTATATCATCTTATTTTATAAATAGTATAATTGATCCTATAATTCGGCCCTCTAATTATCCATCATGATTGAGATGGTGTAGAATACTCACCTTAGTCATTGATATAGCCCACAAGATGTCACATATCTGTTGATTTCTCGTGGGATCTATATTCACAAACCATGATTCTTCTGGCAATCTCCTTTACAATTCTTAAAATACTCGTAGCTATCTTTCTTCTAACCATCCCATTACAATTCCTTGTTTACGACCTAATTTCGTTGCTTATTTCTTTTATGAGTAATACTCACTTGTTTATCATTTTCACCATTCTGATCCTTGGGTGATATCACCTTCCTTGTTAGCCTAGAAGTTACTGTAGATTCAAGTCCCATGAAGAAATTAATCAAATTTTAGGGAACAGCTGAAAGTTTAGCAGTTAATGGCCAATAATGCAAGTTAAAATATGGATTAGGATCTTTCTAATAAGAGCATAGTGTCAAATAATGCCAAAGTTAATCCAAGGAACGAATGAGAGAGCAAGGAACATACAAGAGTGCATTAAGACTGCCTATAGTTGAAAAAAGAGCCATGATGATGAAAGAGCAGATTATTAGAATTCCAAGTGGGGAACAAAGTATTCTTTAAGGTATCACCATCAAGAGGTGAGAGTCTCAATGTCAGAGGGAAATAGAGCCCTAGGTACTTTAAGACTTATGAATCATTGAAAAGCTAAACTCAGTGGCTTATAGATTGACTTTAACAATAGAACTTGAACCTCTCCGTAGTATTTTTCCTATTTAACAACTTAGAAAAGTATGATCTAGACACAAATCACACCGTTGTGATAGAGCCTATATAAGTTGCTGAAAACTTGATGCCAATATCGGATAATAAAGGTAAACAGTTCCGCAATAAGAGTATTCCCCTAATCAAAGTTCCAGGGGCTACCGTGCCTCCTCGACAGCCCTATGGAAAATAAAGGGAGATATCACAAATAGGTACTTGTCCTTGTTCTAAGATAAATCTTAGATCTCTTCTAAATTTGCAAGTTTTAACAACGAAACGTATTTTAAGGGGAAAGACTGTAATAATCCGAACCCAATCCGTGCAAATTAATTCAATTAATTTCAATTTAACAAAGTTGAGCGCCATATTTCAATTCCAAATTTGAAATAGTTATGTGATTGTAGGTTGAGGCGATGATAATATCCCCGAAATAAGATTTAGTCATACTCCGTATAAAATCATTCAAAGTTTATCAGTAAGTAAAGACTAGCACATCTATAAAACTTAGTGAAAGTGATAAATTGTCACAGGACATATTATTTTTATAATTTACCTACATATGTTATGTGATTAAAATAATAATATGAATAAAGAAAATAAAAAGAAAAATGAATACAAAAGTACATGCTAATCAATATGGTTGAAATTATAATCTTTCTAAACAACTTCAGAAGCTATCAAAAACAAAATGAGAGTAAAAATAGATGTAGAGGTGTATTGGTAGTCTTATTTTGAGTAAAATGCAAAGAATAAACCCAAACAAGAGCGTAATTCTTGAGATTAGTGAGTGGGAGTAAGCTCAGATTTTTTTTTTAAAGAAAGAAAAAAAGAGAAAAAAGAATTAAAACAAAAGAAATTTGTTAAGATTTAATAAAAAAGAAAGTCAAGCCCCTTTCTTATTTTTTGTATTTCTTCTTCCTCTTCCCCTTCACGCATAGGACGACTTCCCCCAGCTGTGCCCCTACCCTAGCCCATGGCCGTATGTTGGCGTAGCTGGGGGCCCCTGCATCCATCCCCATCCATGCCTCCCCCCTCTACCTTTCGTCCTCTTTTTAGTCCTTGAGTGATTACAAGCTGAGTTTTAAGCTTTCCTTCATTTGCCTTCACCAGTTTTCTTCTTAATTAGTTGATAAATTGTACTCTTTTACCATGCGATGAGTATTGTTGGTTTAAATTTGAAGTCATAATTATAAATTTTGCGGATGCTTATGGTGTTTATGGAAAGGTGGTTTTGAGTTAGGGTTATGAAAATAAATTCCCTGGGATTAATTAAGTCAAACTTAAAGGAGTTTTGTTGTGATTTTAATAAAAGTTATGATCTTTTGTGTGTATGAAACTTTAACCTTCAAAGAGTTAAGAAGGAAGAAAAGAAGTTTGAGTTTGGGGCATGGAAGAAAGGAGGGAGGGGAGTTTGGGCATTTTGAAACAATAATACTTGTTCAAGAATTTAAAGTCTAATTAGATAATTGAATTGTATTTTGGTGGGATTAGTGATTGAAAGCAACACCAAACTTTGGTTCTTGAAGGCTAATAAGAGTGCTAAGGGTGATGTTTTATGGCTAGTGTCAATGATCTATTAAGGCATTAATTTACAGAAGGATGTAATTAGATGTTGAACCATGCCAAAGTAGATTAAGGATGACCTATTTCCTCGTAATCTAAACATGCAAATGACAAATGAAATTTACCTAGGATTATAAAAGTGAATATCCTTTCAATTAGGGTTCCCAGACCATGTGGGTTGTGTTGAAAATAACATTGGACCTACAAATTGGATTTGCTCCACCTAACCACTTTTCCCTTAATCTGTCACTAAATTGTAATTTATAAAGGATGGAAATTGAAATAATATTAACAATAAGAATATCACTACTGATAATAGTTATGATAGGAGCAATAATGTTTTAATACTAATGATAATAATGATAACTAAAAAAAAAAACTAGTAATAGTATTAGCTAAGATAAAAGAAAGGCTAATGAAAAGAAATTAAAAAGAAATGGAAATAAGATTTAATTATAAGCTTAATTAAATAATAATAAGAGTGTTTGCAACTAAGAAACAATACCAAGTAAAATTATGGGTTATCTACTAAGATAACTATCTGTTATTTACCAAGATTGTAATAACAAAATTTTTTTTTTTTAACTAATTAATAATAAGAGATCAATTTGAAACACAAGCCCCACTTTTGCCGATATGGAGCCACAAATGAATACTTTACAAGACAGGAAGATTTTAAATCCAGGTATGTTTACTGCCTGTACACTTCATAAATTCATTTATGTTTAAATATCAAAATCATGTAATGCACAGTCATTCAATGAATCATTTACAAGCATTATTTTGCCATACAAGCAAGATGATCCACCAATTATCAATTATTAGGGCATGAGGTTTCAGCTTAAGCTTCCCGATTAGCCTGGGATCTTTATACCTATTGGATGATTGCATTGTATATATGAGCTCTTCAATTTGGATTTCACTTTCAGATAATGGTAATAGTTTTATTATAATTTTCTATCCCTCTTATTTTGAATAAAAATGAATTGAAATGCGGCTGTTCATCGAAAATGAACTTCCATCTTCAACGTAAAAGAGTAAACATGTTGAGTTTTGGCTCACTATTTGAATATTTGGTGTTTTACTTTTTAGGTAAATAAACTATGAAGTCCTAACTTGATGACACCGCAGAAGTAAGGACATAGTAAATGCAGTTAGACAAGTTCGTAGTGACATTTCATAAAGTCATGGTCATCAGAGTGTATGCTTCGTGGTTGTTGGATTGACATTTGAGATTGAACGTGAATGAATTATGCTCAGTTTGGATTACACATAAGCTAGAATGTGTTATTATGTTTACGTAAATGAATTAACTAAGCCTTATTTTTCCTATGATGACAGTAATGTTCTAAACCTGATATTTTTACTATACTAACCACTAGTAATTAGTTAATTAAAACTAATATTGTGATTAAGAGTTGGGGGGTTACAACTAAGTTGCATCACATCTCCATCAATAGGAGTTCTTTGCTATTGCTGGGCCCCATGAAGCCCTTAATAGATATCTTGTATCACCTTTGCTACCTCATTGGAACCCTTCACCTTGTTGCCTGCTGAATCTTATACGGTGTATATATAACTTGCTAATTTCTTACTTTTGAGCTCGAAAAAAAAAGACCTAGGAGCAAGAGTCCCTAAAATTAAGCCTCTGAATTTTTCTTTGTGCTTCATGAGGGAGGCCTTCAGTCATTTTGGGTATTGCTGCCTGCATTCACTTTCTTACTTAATCTAAGTCAAATTGATCAAATTTTGCTTTAGAGGTTCTCTTGGTGCTGTTTTTACAACTCAATAAGCTTGTCTCTGCAAATAAATTGCTAGTTATGAATATTTGCAAAACAGTCCTTGTTGAGCTTCTTCGAAGGGTACTTGAGCTGCCTGAAGAATTCTAGCAGTTGATACATTTTACTTCCCTCTTTAAGCCATAGCAGATGAGCATAGATAATGTTCAAGAACTTAGGATCGTCCTTCCACATATCCGAGTATTTAAAGCTATTCTTTAGTCTAGGACAATCTGGAAAAGAGAGGAGCAAGGGGTATGATCCGAAAGCCCACTCTGCAAGTACTCCACATGTATAAAATCAAAATCATCATGCCACGCATTATTCGTAAAAGCTCTATTTATCCTAGACTATATTATTTTGTTAGTTCAAGAAAAGTAAGAGCTAAAGCTTCTCATCTCTTGTAAATCACAACTGGCCAAGCAGTCAGCAAACTTTTTAATCTCATCATTAACCATCTTATTTTCCCTAATCCTATCAAATACGGTTAACATGCCATTAATATCCCAGATGATGCACTATGGGCCATCCATATGATTGAAAATATGCCAGAGAGAATCCCAAAAGTTTTCTTAAGGTGTCCTTTATGTAAACCATGAACAAAGGAAATATAAAAATGCCTTTGAGTAGCAAGCTAAATAATGTTGTAGTGCACTAGCTGCTTAGTTGCAAGCTTAACCTCTGCTTAATAATTGGGAGGCTTCCAAGCCATCTAGAGTTATAACTTTAGGACTGAAATCAATATTAGTATACTGCTTCCATCCTATAAACAATCTGCTAGCTATCCCTCTATGTTCTGTTGTTGCACCTTAGTTTTAGACAAACACACAAGAGCATTATTGTACTTGTGCAGGATGATTTTAATATGTTCTTGCTTATTTGAGCCATTTAGCCTTGTGACATTCCAATTAATGATATTATCCATTAGCTTGGGGGAAAGGTGCTTTTAAAATTAGCTTACACTGCTATTCCATAATTTCAGTTTCCATAAGGGCATGAAAAGCATTTGTTGCAGGTGTGAACTCTTGCTGCCCTTCTGAAGAGACATTTCTAGCATTGCCTCTCCGTGTAACTTTGGTAAAACCCTCCTCATCTTACTTCGAAATATGCCCTATAGGTGTGGATGATTCAACCTGCGGAATGACCTCTGTAGCCTTGTCAACTGTCCTCCATTCTTTCCTCATACCATACTTCTTCTTGCACTCAGCTTCTATATGGTCTAACATACGACAACGAGAACATTTAGTTGGATTCCAATCATATACCATTTTCAGTCGTACAGGAACATCATTATCATGAAGAAAGTCCGCATGCTCTAGAAATGGGCCTTCCAAAGGAATATCATTAAGCTTCCTAGCAAAATTTGACATAGACTTGTCCTTTGTAGCTTTATTAATTTTGCATAGTATACCTCATAGATAGCCAATCTTGCTTAAGCTGTCAATTCCCCAATGTTTGATGTCCAATCCTAGGAATTGCACCCAAATTGGAAGGGAGAAGATAAAATAAATGTCCATACTCATATGCTCAGTCCACGACTGAAGGAATTAAAACTACTAGTTAAGTATAAACGAATTTACCTTAATTCAGCAATGGAATGTAATTGAACCTTGACTTGAATTACTGGTCGGGAAGGAACTCCCAATGTGGAGATCCTTCACAATTTCGTAGCCTACGAACCCTGGGTTTTGTGCAGAAAACTCACTTAGAAACCCTCGATGTTTCTCTCTGATGATTTTCCTCTTCGACTGACCCTCCTTTTACATTAGTAGAATAGTCAGGGCATTAGGGTTTCACAGGTGACTTAAGTGGTCGACTCTATTGGGCTTACACCCCATATAGGTGTATTATGCCCCTAAGTATCCAACATCTCCCACTCACACATAAGGGAGTGCTTATTTCCACCTTAAGAAAAACTTATTTTTCTTTTATTTCTATATAATCTTCATACTGGGCAAATAGGCCATGCGACTAGCATACTTGTGAGAGATCTATGCTATACATCTGTTAAGAATATATAGCCTCTTATTAGGAACCGTACAAGAGTAGTGGAAGTATGCGATTAGCCTAGATCATTTCAATCTCAATAAGATGTCACATTTTGATCTCATCAAACCATCATATTTCATATTCACAATTATGACCTATATGTCATAATTAGTGCACCGGTGAATAGAAGATAATGAGATTCCGTGAATGATCTTCCTCTTCTTACGGGACCCTCGACCAAATCCAACTCATTTTTCTAGACATGTCCCACTAGATCGAATCACTTATGATTCTTTGGCAATACAGTAAGATAACAAATGTTGAATTGAGTCTCAAGTTACTGATTGGAGTCCTAAGGGTACATATATATAAGGCTATGATGTTATGATGTCTCATACAAATATAAGTAGAGATCTAACTTATATTATCCCGATTGGTCGTCTTTTGTAGAGATGGTATGAAACATGTGTTACAGCATTATCTCCTTTCTCATGGAGCGTATGTCTTTTGGTTCTTAAATCGAAATGCTGTACATATGATATTTGGACAACATATTATCCAAACTGAGGTCCTAAATCTACTCATTAACTTAAACTCACATCTGGCCTCTTTGACTTAGGCTAGGTAAAATTCGTTGTTACCCTTATGTTTTAATGACCTTTTGTCATTATCAAGACGACATTCATGATTTTAAGTTGATAGGTTCTCTTAGTTATCCTTCTGATAATTCTACTTAAAATCTTGTCTCATCTCCCATCGATTCTATAATCAATGGAGGTGGTTACCCATGTGAGGGGGCTAACCTTAAGCCTACCTGATATACTTTTCATATTCAATAATGCTCATCAAGCATCATAAATAAGAATGTTCATCTAAACATTCTAACTAGTGTATGCAAATAAACTTATTTTAAAAATATTAAACAATCATTCATGATTGTGTGGAAAAAACAGAACAAAGATAAGTCAAGTACATTTAACACCTATGAAGTCCCTGAGCCCTAGTGTGTTCAACAAACACATCTATTACAATAGGCTTAGTTAGGGGGTCTGCAACCATACTCTTCGTAGAAACATACTTGACATCCACTTTCTTATGTGCTACCATGTCCTTAAAAAACTTGAACTTAATGTCAATGTGTTTGGTCTTGCTATGATGCTTAGGGTCCTTAGCATATGCAACCGCGGCTTGACTATCATAGTAGACTAATACTAGACTAGTACTATATGCGCCACCCATTAGATGATTTAAGAACAACTTCTTGCATTATTGTCGAGAGAGCCACTAATTCAGCTTCCATCGTTGCTAAGGCAGCACATGATTGCCTCTTACCACTCCATGATACAGCACCAGTGCTGAGTAATAAGACATATCCCAAGGTAGATTTTCTATCATTCAAATCTCCTCCATAGTCAACATCTGTGTGTCCCTTAAAGTGTAGATCATTGCCTTGATAGCACAGTGCATAATAAGAGGTTCCCTTTAGGTACCTCATGATCCTCTTGACTGCCTTCCAATGTGCCAGTCCTGGGTCAGATTGATATCTACTAACTAGGCCAAGGGTGAAATAAATATCTGGTCTAGTGCATAACATGGCATACATTAAGCTGCCAACTACACTGGCATAAGGGACTCTGCTCATCTGTACCTTTTCTTTTGGAATCTCCAGGCTCATTCTATTGCTCAAGGCTTCGCCTTTACTTATAGGAGTATCCATAGGCTTACAGCTTAGCATGTTGAACCATTCAAGAACCTTTTTGATGCAATTCTCCTGGGAAAGAGATAACAATTTCTTTGAATAATTTCTCAAAATCTTTACTCGGAGGATATATGCTGCTTCACCCATATGTTTCGTCTCAAAGTTAGATGATAACCAGGTCTTTACCTCATTAATATGCTACATATCGTTTCTAGTTATCAATATGTCATGGACATAAAATGATATAATTACAAAGTTGCCTTTGAAGCTCTTGGTATAGACATAATGATCGTCATTAATCATAGTAAAACCACTAGATGTGATCGCACCATGAAAGTGAAAATACCACTGGCTTGCAGATTGTTTTAAGCCATAAATAGACTTTAGAAGTCTACAAACCTTGTGTTCTCGGCCTTTTGGATGAAAGCTTTAGGTTGTTTCATAAAAATTTCTTCATTTAATTCTCCATTAAGAAAGGTAGTTTTGCATTCATTTGATGCAATTTTAGGTCCAAACTCATAAGCAAAACTAGAATTAGGCGAATAGAGAAAAACCATACAATAGGGGAAAAAAGTCTCTTCATAGTCAATTCCCTCCAATTGTGTGTACCCTTTAGCAACCGGTCAGGCCTTATGCCTCTCAACTGTGCCATTAGCCTTACGTTTGAGTTTGAGAACCCATTTGTTCCTAATAGCTTTACGTCTCTCTAGAAGGTCAACTAGTTCCCACACTTTATTAACCTTCATTGACTCCATCTTATCTTCCATTGCCTTGATCCATCTATCCTGTAGAGGGGTGGAAAGAGCCTCTTTTACATTTCTGGGCTCATTTTCCTCTTATAAGAGTGTCGTGAAAAGTTCTCCCACCTTAATGTTAAAACGACAGCGAGGGATGGTTCTACAGTTACTTCGCCTTAGTTAAGATTCATCAAATCTCATATCGTTCCCATGTGGATCGATTTCAGTCCTACTTGAACTATGATCGACTAGCTCGCTCCTACTTGGAACAAGATTAAGATTGCTTTCATTCGCATCTAATGATGGAGGGGGGTCTTGATGACAAACCAAATCATCATTAGTTACAATCTTCCCACTCGAATGAAGGGATTCTAATCGGTCAGGGTCCTCAAGTTCAAATAGAGATAAGTCTTGGCCTATCTCGCCTCTCTTTTTAAATTCACTTTCTAGGAACATGACATCTCTTGATTCGAATTCAGTTACGCTACCACTTTTCTACAACCACATGAACACATAACCTTTTGATGTTTTAGAATATCTAATAATGAGACACTTCTTCCCTCTCGAGCCCAATGTGCCATATTTGTGAGAGGGATCGTGTACATAGGCTACGCAATCCTAAGGTTCTAAAACACTTAGGTCAGGCTTTCTACTAGTCCATAACTCATATGGAGTGGTTACAACTGATTCTGTAGACATACAGTTGAGAACATAGATTGTAGTCAGAAGAGCATCTCCTTAATAGGGGATAGGTAGTTAAGCCTGCGCCATTATCGATCTTACTAACTCACGGAGCGTTTTATTTCTCCTCTTTGCAACACCATTTTGTTGTGGAGTATTTGGAATAGTTAACTAATCTATTATTCCTTTTCCATCACAATATTCATTAAACAGAGTCGATAAATATTCTCTTCCTTGATCGGTTCTTAAGGCCTTAACCTTTTTGCCTAACTAATTTTCTACTAGGTTTACATATTTCTTGAAGCAACTCACTGCCTCTGATTCATGTGAGATCAAGTAGACATGATTCCGAGCCTTGTTTACACACTTATTGGACCACAAATGTCCGAATGAATCAACTGCAATGGAAGCTCGACTTTGGTGGCCTTTCCAAATGTTTTTTTTGTTGATTTTCCTGCTAGGTAATGCTCACAAATAGACAAGCTAACTTGCTCAATGTGTGCTAGCAAAGCTTCTTTTGCAAGCCTTTGCATACGATTTTAGTCAATGTGGCCTAATCTAGCATGCCAAATATTCAGGTCATTCTCATAATTATATGAAGAGGCAAACAAGGAAAAACTAACATTCAAATTAAGGGAACCAACATCCAAATTTATAACAATTAAACCATCTATAATAAAACTAGAACCAAGATATGTTGTTTCCAAAAACAACCTAGCTTCAGCCTTATGAAAATGCCAATCAAACCTAAATGCAGTATAACTAACATAGAAATAATATTCTGGCGAATCTCAGGAGCACATAGGACATCATGTAGGATAAGGTCTCTACTACCATGTCGGAAGTTCCAATTCCTTTGACAACAACCTTGGCATTGTTTCCTACACATATCCACATCGATCTGCATGGGACTTGTTCGAAGTCTAGAAAAGCTTCACGATCCCTTGCTATATGGTCCGTGGTTGCTGAATCTATAATCCACATAGGATTAGTTTCAGAAAGAAAGAACTAGCAACATTAAAGTCACTCGTATGAGCGTGGTAAAGTACCTTCTTAAGCTTAATGCAATCACGAGCATAGTGACCCATTTGGTTATATTTGAAGCACTTTACTTTTGCTTGATTCTTTCTTTTTCCATGCTTTTCATCACCTTGTTAGTCACGCTTAAGCATCTTAGTTGGCTTAGCCTTGCCCTTCCAGTTCCCTCAGTTCTTACACTTAGAACCATTTTTCGAGTTAGAGGTTAATACGTGCACTTCTACACCCATCATAACAGCCTCTTGCAGCTCTTCCTCTAACTCAAGATGTCACCTCACATCCTCAAAAGTTTTTATATACTCATTGTGAGTGAGGCTCATCTTCATATGATCCTAACTATGGGGTACGAAACAGATCACAACCTAAACTTGTTGCTCATCAGTCAACACATGGCTCGCATATGTCAATTCATTAATCATGTTTGACATTTGCCTTAGACGTTTCTTCATAGGAACATCTAGGCGTTTCTTATAGGTGCCAAGCATGATTGTGAGTGACCTAAGCCTGGTAACCCAAGTGGTTCCAAACATTATTTTGACAACTTCCCGTAGGTCTTTGGCATTAGTATGAACCTTGATATCCCTCAACAGATCATAATCCATTCTGCTCAGCAATGTACTGTGAGCTAGAGAGTTGTTCTGTTTCCGTGCTTTGTAGGCTTCATGCTGCCGCCGATGCTGGATCGTGTTGCCTGCCTTAGGCTCACTCATGACATCATTCAGAGTCTGAAGAACCTTTTGTTCTTCTAGCACGTAATGCACTTTCATGCTCTAGATTCATAATTGTCACCATTGAGCTTTTCACCTCTGTTAAGCTCTGCAACAATGTTCTTGGAGGTAATTAACATGATGCTTGTAAAACACAAAAGTTTTACAATCACCATAAAAGTACACAAAAATCTAACATTTATTTATTTTTGCATACACATAAATATAACTTGACAGTGATTTACTAAAGTTAATATGAGCAAAACATAAACCCTAGAGTCGAAAGTTCACATGATGTTCCCAATCATCATGTAGGGATGAACGTTAAACTTAATTAAATTTAATGATCCCTTCAAGTCACTATAAGATTTTTGATGTTGAAATATTCTTTTAAAAAAAGCACATTTTTCAAGATATTTCGATATCCACTCCTAACACTTTTTAGGAGGAGTACATAACTTTTATATGTAATTTTTAGAATAATCATGTCACATGGAACATATTTTATAGTATATAGCCAGACCTCATGAATTTTTATTGAAGCACCCACATTTATACTTCATAAAAAAATATTCACTAATAGAAATGCTTAAATACAAGATTCTCACATAATAATTACATGAAACACTTTATAAAAGCATAATCAAAAAGGGAAAATAAGAGAAGTCAACCCTTTGGTTAACCCTTTCTGGTCAACCCAAGCTATCAGTCAAACTCAATCAAATGCCATACCTCTTTTGACTCTTCAAAAAAAAATTTTTTCTCAGTCTGCTATTGCTGATCATGGGCAGGGGGCCTCACGCCCACCCATGACTGCGGTCACCTAACCTGTATCTAGATTGGGTCCGTCTAGTACCCACACAAGATCCACGCAAGAACAACACCATAGTTCACAAATTTTTGGTTCGTTTTTCATCAAATTGATCAATGTAATTTGTCCTAAACTAGTTTTAGGATCCAGTTGAAGCTTTAATTGCTAAAAATAAGTAAGAGCAACCCACGAAATCGAGCAAAAAATGGCCGAAAATCATGGGCAGCCTCTGTCGGCGGTTCACGCAATTCCAGCCAAAATTCGAGCAGATTCTGGTGACTTTGCTACTAATTTTTGAGGGATTTTGCTCATAACACCATGGGAAGCAAAAATGAAAAATCAATTGCATGCAATGATAACAAAAAAGGATCCAAAAAATTAATCAGAGTACATGAACCCCAACCTAAGGTTCGACGGAAAGCACTTTGCGGAATTTGCCCCATAAACAAGTTAATTTCTGTCTAATTCTTGAGGGCTTGTGCACAAAATTACAAACTAAACATGAATCAAGCATCAATTGAGGAAATTGGATTGAATTTGACATGAAATTGAGCTGAAGTGCTCGACATGAAACCCTAGCACTATGAGATTTAATCTCTGCAAAAAATTCGGCATAAAGTTACTCGAGATTGATCAATAATTAAGGGTTTCAATTCACATAATTGGTAATAAACAAAACCCATTCGTCAATTTTGGAATTCATAGGCTAAAATAGCATGAAATCAAATTTAAAATCGTGAACCCTAACCCTAACGTTGCCGGCGATCTTTTTGTAATTTTTCGGCCTATCTCCAACTGATTTTCAGCATGGGTCGAGGGCTTTCACTCATAATTTAGCGGGCAACAAAACTCACAACCAATTTCAATAGATTATAGTTAGAATTGATGAAAAACAAATAGAAATCGGCTTAAAAAATACGAACCCTAACCCTCAAAATTTCCAGTCATGATTCACCAAATTGCGGCAAAATACCATTGAATTTGTAGTCGATTACAGAGGGCTTTTGATCTAAATCTATTGAGCAAGGCAATCCATGCATCAATTTGCAAGAAAATCTAGTGAAAACATTGATTCATAAAATCAAATTTAGGGTGTAACATGCAGAAAAAGCTAGAATTACAAACTACGATTTCTTGCAAAATACTAAGCGAAAATATGCTTATTGTATATCAAATTAAAGCTCTTTTCATGCTCTACCAGAATCCAGGATTTCACAAAAAAAAGTTATCAAGAAATTGCCAATGAAGTTATAGCATGAAGTTCCAGGGTTTGTCAGGTAATGACGAAAATTAACACATGGCAATTAACATGTTTGGGGCACGCAATGCGAATATATGATGATGATTCAACCAGGAACAAGCCGATTGGCTCTAATACTAATGAAAGAATTAAAGCTACTAATTAAGTGTAAACGAATTTACCTTAATTCAGCGACGGAATGCGATTGAGCCTTGGCTTAAATTACCGGTCGGAAAGGAACTCACAATACGAGATCTTTCACAATTTCACAGCCTAAGAACCCTAGATTTTGTGTAGAAAACTCACTTAGAAACCCTCGATGTTTCTGTCCAATGATTTTCCTCTTAGACTGATCCTCCTTTCATATGAGTAGAACAGCCGAGGCATTAGGATTTCATAGGTGACTTAAGCCGTCGACCTATTGGGCTTGCACCCCTTATGGGTGTATTATACCCTCAAGTCCAACAAATGGCTTAATGACAAAGTGTTCTTCTTGTCAAAAACGTAAAGCCCTATTTTGACAACCAGCTCTTTGTTTTCTAAATTTGCAAATCCAACTAGAAAAAATCCTTTGGTCTTAGAGAGTACCTTGCTGATCTCAAACGTTTCCATATTCTTCTAACAAATCCATTCATTATATCAAAAGGAGGGTTTAAACCCAAAACACGGCATAAAATTCCATTTTTTCAATAAGCAATTTCTAGATCTGGATCTTATTTTTCTATTTTTGCAATTTTAGCTTAGTTTAGAGAGTCCATTTCTGGCTAAGCTGGGTTATTAGGTTTTAATTTTCACCTTAGTCTAGAGAGGGGATTTAGGGCTATATTTTAGGGTTTATTTCATTTTTAAATTTCAGATTCCCCTATTCTTATGATTTCTGATTTGTTCTTGTAGTTTTAAATTTCTATGTTGGATGTTATTTTCGTTAATAAATGAGCTCAATTTGTTGTTTTGGCCTTGGGTTTGCTCAATTTTGGATTCCATTTCGACATTCTCCCTGTCCCTTACTTTTTATGTTGTTCTTTTCTTACTCCCTCGATTCTACCTCTGCTGAGGTATAGGCATGCGAAAACCACCATTAATGGAGCAGGTTGAGGTTTGTGTGAAGCTTACTTTGTTGTGACATCCCTGTTTCTCCCCTATTCTACTTCTTCCTGATGCTCTGCTTTCTATGCTATTTTGGTTTGGCAAAATTAGTTGATGGGTTTCATTTAGTGTTGGGTTGATTGGCGATTTTAGCTAAGTGTAGAGGCTTATGTTGGTATTATGGTTACCTGTCTTAATATGTGATTTCCTATTTTCTAGTTTCAATTTTCATGACAATCTGCCATTGATGAAGGTAAGAAGATGGATTGAGAAGTTGAAGCAAGGATACCCATGTCCTCCCTCACTTTGATTCTCTTCCCCTCTTTTTCTTTTTTTTCCATTATTTGTTTAGTTTTGTTGATTATTTGATTGAAGATGCAGAGTGTTGGAATTTATGTTATTGTTTTTCATCATTTGATCATTTCATTTCTTCCATTTCCCTTTTAATTAGCGGCTTATGTAGGTAATACATAGTATGTAAGCCATCCACATAAGTTCCATTACCTTAACAGTATGTTTGGATTGAGGGGAAAGAGGGGGAGGGGAATAAAAGTTAATGAACACTTATTTCCTTTGTTTGGGAATATTAAATGAGGGGGAAGGAAGAGGAACTAAGAGGAATATTTCAGCTTCATTCTCCCTATTCCAATTATTCTTATTCACTCCCAAAACAAGGGAGAAAGGAGGTGAAGGAAAGATTTTTAATAGTTTCCCCCCCGTCCCCTCCATCCCCTCTTATGACATATCCAAACAAGTTGAGTACAAATCACCCTCCTTTTCTTCCCTTTCCCTTAATTACCTTCCCTTCTCTTCCCCTCTCTTCTCCCTCTCTATCTCAATTCAAACAATGTGTAATTCTTATTTTTAATTGTTTTGCTATTCTGTGACCTTTCATTGGAATGTTGGAGTATGATAGTGGTTGTTATATGACATTAATAAAATGAATGAATATGAAAGTAAATATTGTCTCACATTGATAAAATTAAAGGGCTTGAGCATCTATATAAGCTTGTGAGTTTCTCTACTCATTACTAATTTGTTTTGAATTAGAACATCATTTGAGCTTATACTCTGATTCATTTGTTAAAAGCCCAATTTAATATAAAATTTAACATGGGATCAGAGCTAACTACTCAATCTTAATTTTGCACTGTCTCTTTTGATTAAACTTGTATGCATGTGTTGACCATTGTTAGTAGCCCATGTATAACACCCCAAATATACATAATTTCTTGGTTGCATTCTCTTTATTAGTTTCATCAATTAGAAGTAATATCTTGATGGAGGTCCATCCACAAGGTCCATTAATGTTCAAATGATCCAAAACAATCAAGAAACTAAGTCCAAAGCTATGGCCATAAGTCATTTGGTGAAGAATATTCAAGTTAACGCACCTGGTTTTTCATCCGAATTTTCACCCGGTTTTTGCTACTTAATCTCTCAAGTTTTAATCCCAGCTTAAGTGCTCGTTTTTTGGTGTATTTACAAGTTTAAAGTCTTAGCTTTCATGTCGAATTGGAATTACCAGATTTAGAGTTCAATTGGTTAGTGAATGGAGCTCATTTTGAAACCTATGCTGTTTTCGATCCAATTCTGCACGATTTAGGTATTCAGCCTATTTCAAGGGGAAAATGACATCCAAATGCCTTGATTCAAAAAGGAGGGTATTCTAAACATCTTAAGGTTTCCTTCCATGTAAGGAAATCTTAGATTACTTAGGATTTGAGTTGTCAACCAGGAAAAACAATACCGGGCAGAAATAGGCACCTACACACCCGGTTGCTTAGCTAGGTGGTTTTCCCTCCTAGATGGGTTTGCTAGAGGTGTGTGCTTGCCTACTTGGTCATTTTGAGCTGCTTGGCAAGCTGCCACCCAGCCACATAGGAGCGAGACACGTGGAGCAAGAAGAAACCTCCATTTTGCAAGCTATGAACCGGCCACTCAAGCAACACATGGCAACCTTACATTTCTCAGCTTTCAAGATGGCTTCCATGAGGAGGTTACCTCCCTAGAGAGGAAATTGAGTCAACAAGGTTCCTTAATGCTTAGGAAAGAGTTTTAAGAAGGCAAACTTGTATTTTGTAGCTTAAACTTTCAGCTTATACTTATTTAAGCTCTAACCGTGTACTAATTAGCTTAGGTTAGCTTAATGACTTGCCTAGCTTAGAAGGAAAGCCCCGTTTGTGTATTTTGAAGGCCATATAAGAGCCTTAGTTGTTCATTGTGTGAAATATACTTGAATTTCGAATTGAGAGAAGAGACTTTGTGTCTTTGAGTTTCCTTTAAACACTTAACTTGCTTATCCTTAATTAGGCCGATTAAGGTGGTGACCAAGTGAGTCTTAATCTTTCGTTAGGTGGTGTATCTTATCCTAATTCAAGATTAAGGGCCCTAAGCTGGTGATTAGTGGTGTATCTTATCTAATCAATTAGCTTAGTCCTATCCAGATTCATTTGAATACACTTAAAGATCTCAAAGCTAGCTTTCGGATTCGCTAGACCGTGAGCTCTCTTTGTGTTCTAATTAGTGATCTTCTTTATCCTCTTTCCATTCCACACTCTCCCTAACCTTTCTCACATCCCTTTCCATGCTTAATCAAGGCCAAGGCAATCCCCTTTGATTCAGCTTTCACTCCAAACACATAGCCAAGTTCAACCGTGCATGGTGACTGAATTTGGCCGTAGCAACCAGCAAGTTAGCACGATCACACTGTGTCCAAGAGCACGACCGTCCCACCCTCTTGGCCGGGAGTTCTCACTTGTTTTAGTTGTGTTCTTGATGTGAGTTGGCTTGGGTTGTTCCTTCCTTTGAGACTTAGATCATTTTTGGTATCAGAGCAAGTTCATCCTTGCCTGGAACCTACCACATGCCTTTCCCAGCTTATCTTTGAATCCTAAACTCAAACACAAATCCGTTCTAATTAAACTCCCAAAATGAGTTCCAGCCTGACTATGGAAGAAAAACTTGAAGCTATGGCCAAGCAAATGCACGAAATGTCTATGGTCAATCAAGAACTCAAGGCTTGGCATGAGTACTTGAGAAAACAACTTGGAAGCAATATGAAACAAAAACAAAAGCTTCAGGAGGATAGTGAACGAATTGGGATGAATTATGGAGGTGAAGAGGAAGCTAGCAATACGTTATCTTTCTCTGATGATGAAGTACCATTTGAAAGGACAAGAAGAGAATCACGGCCTACTTTCAACTCAAGTGATTTCAGAGTTAAAATTCCTGAGTTTGAGGGTAAGCTAGACCCAGATGAGTTCCTTGAATGGCTACAAACTGTTGAACAAATTTTCGAGTACAAGGATATTCCAGAGGACTGAAAGGTGAAATTGGTTGCTCTTAGACTGAGGAAATATGCCTCCTTATGGTGGACAAACCTCAATGCTAAGAGGACTAGGGAGAGAAAGAGCAAAATCAATACATGGGACAAAATGAAGTCAAAGATGAAAGCACGGTTCTTGCCGTCCACCTATGTCCAGGACAACTATATGCTCTTTCACCATCTTACTTAAGGCAAAATGAATGTGGAAGAGTACACACGTGAGTTTGAGAAACTCATGATTAAATGTGACATTCATGAGCCTGAAGAACAAACCATGGTTCGTTACCTAGGAGGGCTTGATCCTAGGATAGCCAACATGGTTAAATTGCAAGCCTACACCACCTTTGACGAAGTATGTGTCCTAGCACATAAGGTGGAGCAACAAAGAAAGTCTAGGATGAATGTTCGAGATTCTTTCAAGCCCTATTCAGTTCCAAACCATGGGCAACCCTTAAATAAGGGGAGTACCACACCTCAGCCTAAACCATCTACCCCTTTCCCAACCAATCCACAAAAGAACCAAGCTCCTCAAAGGCCACCACTGAATCCCCCATGTCCAAACCCATACCCCACAAGCCAGAGAAGGTGTTATAAGTGTCAAGGCTTAGGACATATTGCTTCTGATTGTCCTAGTCGAAAGGTGGTTACCTTAGCTGAGTGGGAAGCCGTAGAGGGAGAATTTACCGAGGAGAAAGAGGAGGAAAAGGAAGAAGATGCTGAGGAAGATCATAAAGAAGTTCAGGAGGAGTTTGTGGAAAATGCAAATGAAGGTGAAATGCTAGTAATTCGAAGGGTATTGAGTAATCAACGAGTTGCTAAGGATGAACAACGTGAAAGCATCTTTCACTCACGGTGTACAGTCCAAGGCAAAGTTTGTTCTTTAATCATCGATGGAGGAAGTTGTGCCAATGTTGTTTCATTAAGTATGATTGAGAAATTGGGCCTTTAGGCCGCGGCACATCCACACCCATACAATATTCAATGGCTAAATTAAAGCAAGGGATTACAAGTTAATTCTCGTTGCTTGATTTCATTCTCTCTTGGTAAGAACTACCAAGATGAACTTTGGTGTGATATTATCCCCATGGATGCTTGCCATATTTTACTAGGGAGACCATGGATGTATGATAGGAAGGTCATGCATAATGGTTACCTAAACACTTATTCCATTACCAAAGATGGCAAGAAAATTAACCTTAATCCTATGTCACCATCCGAACTCCACAAAATGAAACCACAAAAAAGCCAAAATCAATCTGACTTGCTTTTGACGTATGGAGAACCACTTTTGAAGGCCTTTTAACATGAGTTTAAGGCTTTGAAAGAGTGGATATTGCAAGTACAAGATGAACCAGAAACACCACTTCCATCCCATCCTATCGCCAAAGTCATATTGAATCAGTTTAATCACCTATTTCCTGATGAGATACCCTCGGGTTTACCACCAAAGCATGACATTCAACATCATATTGACCTTATCTCAGGATCCATTCTATCAAATAAACCAGCCTACAAGACAAATCCAAAAGAAACCTAAGAGATTCAACGTCAAGTTGAAGAGTTGATATCTAAGGGATTGGTACGAGAATCCTTGAGTCTGTGTGCTGTTCCGGCTCTTTTGGTCCCAAAGAAGGATGGTAGTATGAGAATGTGTGTTGATAGTAGGGCCATAAACAAAATTACTATCAAGTATAGGTATCCTATACCTAGGCTTGAAGATATGTCGGATGAGTTACATGGCTCTAAGGTGTTTAGTAAGATTGATTTGAGGAGTGGTTATTATCAGATTCGTATTAGGGAAGGTGATGAATGGAAAACTGCTTTTAAGACTAAAGGTGGATTGTATGAATGGTTAGTCATGCCTTTTGGTCATTCCAATGCCCCTAGTACGTTTATGAGGTTGATGAATCAAGTATTTCGGCTATACTTGGGCAAGTTTGTGGTCGTTTACTTTGATGATATATTGGTGTATAGCAAGGATGAGCAAGAGCATCAAGATCATTTAACTCAGGTGATGCTCATTCTTGAAAAGGAGAAATTATTTGGCAACCTTAAGAAGTGTACCTTCTTTACCCATGAAGTTATCTACTTAGGTTATATTGTCTCTGAAGATGGAATCAAGGCGGATGAAAGCAAGATTGAGGCCATTCGGACTTGGCCTATTCCCAAAAGTATTCATGATGTTCGAAGCTTTCATGGCTTAGATTCTTTCTACAGGAGATTCACATGTAATTTCAGCGCCATTTTAGCTCCTATGACTGAAGTTCTCAAGGGTTCCTCATTCACTTGGAATCCTAAAGCCCAAGCTGCCTTTGAACAAGTGAAAGAAAGACTAACTCAAGCACCGGTCCTAGCTTTACCTTGCTTTGAGAAAGTCTTTGAAGTTGAGTGCGATGCTTCTGGAGTTAGTATTGGTGGTATTCTTACTCAAGAAGGACGTCCTTTGGCCTTCTTCAGGGAAAAGTTATGTGATACCAGAAAGAGATATTCAACCTATGACAAAGAGTTCTATGCAATCGTTCGATGCTTAGAACATTGGAATCATTATTTGATTGCCAGTGAGTTTATTCTGCATTCAGATCATGAGACTTTGAAGTATATTCAAAGCCAACATAAACTAAACTCACGCCATGCAAAATGGGTTGAGTTCCTCCAGTCCTTTCACTTCACTATCAAGCATAAGTCCGGCAAGTTGAATCAATGCACCGATGCCCTTTCTCGGCGCTATCTATTATTATTTCAGCTAGATGCTTGTATTCTTGGATTTGAAAATCTAAAGGCATTATACCAGGATGATGAAGACTTTGGGGTGTTATATTCTAAATGCACCAGACATCCCAAAGGGGATTTCTTAGTTCAAGAAGGCTTTCTCTTTAAAGGTACTCGATTATGTGTCCCTAAATGCAGCACTCGTGAGTTATTGATTCGAGAAGTCCATGCTGGATCTTTAGCTAGCCATTTTGGTGAGGACAAGACCCTAATCATGCTTAGGGAACATTATTATTGGCCAGGCATGGAGAAAGACGTTCAAGATATCATTAGAAGATGCAGTACATGTCAGATTGCAAAGAGTCATTCGCTTCCCCAGGGCTATACACGCCACTACCTATTCCCACGTTACCTTGGGTAGAGGTAAGTATGGATTTCATACTTGGTTTACCAAAGACACAAAGGAATATGGACTCTATCTTCGTGGTGGTGGATCGATTTTCGAAGATGGCTTATTTTGTTCCCTGCAACAAAACTAATGATACTACTCATGTTACTGAGCTCTATTTCAAAGAGGTTATGAGACTACATGGAATTCCCCGTTCCATTATCTCGGATCAAGATACCAAGTTCTTAAGTCACTTTGGATTACTTTGTGGAAGAAATTGGGTACTAAACTCAAGTACAGTACCACTTGTCATCCACAAACAGATGGGCAAACAGAGGTCACTAATCGAACCCTTGGCACTCTTTTAAGGGTTTTGATTAAACATCAAACAAAAGCCTCAGATCTATTACTTCCACATGCTGAGTTTGCATACAACAAGACTCTTAGCAAGGCTACTAGTCTATCACCATTCAAGGCGGTCTATGGGATTGATCCCCTAAGTCCACTTGATCTTATTCCCCAACCGTTGGATCAAAGGCCTAGTGCGGATGCTGCAGCTAGAGTGGAAGAAATCCAAAAGTTATATGAGTTAGTAAAGGCCAAAATTGAGAAAGCTACACTATCATATACGACCCAAGCTAACAAGCATAAAAGAGAGAAGCTTTTCAAGCCAGGTGATTTGGTTTGGATACATCTACGTAAAGAACGTTTTCCTTCCAAAAGGAAAACTAAGTTGATGCCACGAGCAGATGGTCCGTTCGAGGTTTTGGAGAAGATTAATGATAATGCTTATAAGGTGGAATTACCACGAGATTATGGAGTATCAGCTATGTTTAACGTTGCTGATTTAAGTCCTTATGAAGCAGATGACTATCTTTCAGATTTGAGGGTGAAATCTTCCCAACAAGGGGAGAATGATGGAGGTCCATCCACAAGGTCCATTAATGTTCAAATGATCCAAAACCATCAAGAAACTAAGTCCAAAGCCACGGCCATAAGTCAGTTGGTGAAGAATATTCAAGTTGATGCACCCGGTTTTTCATCCGGAGTTTCACTCGATTTTTGCTACTTAATCTCTCAGGTTTAATCCCAGCTTAAGTGCTCATTTTTTGGTGTATTTACAAGTTTAAAGTCTTAGCTTTCATGTCCAATTGGAATTACCAGATTTGGAGTTCAATTGGTTAGTGAACGGAGCTCATTTTGAAACCTATGCTGTTTTGGATCTAATTCTGCACGGTTTGGGTATTCAGCCTATTTCAAGGGGCAAATGATGTCCAAATGCCTTGATTCAAAAAGGAGGGTATTCTAAACATCTTAAGGTTTACTTCCATGTAAGGAAATCTTAGATTACTCAGCATTTGAGGTGTCAACTAGGAAGAAAAATACCGGGTAAAAACAGGCACCTAGACACCCGGTTGCTTAGCTGAGAGGTTTTCCCTCCTAGATGGGTTTGCTAGAGGTGTGTGCTTGCCTACTTGGTCATTTTGAGCTGCTTGGTAAGCTGCCACCCAGCCACATAGGAGCGAGACACGTGGAGCAAGAAGAAACCTCCATTTTGCAAGCTATGAACCGGCCACTCAAGCAACACATGGCAACCTTGCATTTCTCAGCTTTCAAGATGGCTTCTGTGAGGAGGTTACCTCCCTAGAGAGGAAATTGAGTCAACAAGGTTCCTTAATGCTTAGGAAAGAGTTTTAAGAAGGTAAACTTGTATTTTGTAGCTTAAACTTTTAGCTTATACTTGTTTAAGCTCTAACCGTGTACTAATTAGCTTAGGTTAGCTTAATGACTTTCCTAGCTTAGAAGGAAAGCCCCTTTTGTGTATTTTGAAGGCCATATAAGAGCCTTAGTTGTTCATTATGTGAAATATGCTTGAATTTCGAATTGAGAAAAGAGACTTTGTGTCTTTGAGTTTCCTTTAAACACTTAACTTGCTTATCCTTAATTAGGCCGATTAAGGTGGTGGTCAAGTGAGTCTTAATCTTTAGTTAGGTGGTGTATCTTATCCTAATCCAAGATTAAGGGCCCTAAGCTGGTGATTAGTGATACATCTTATCTAATCAATTAGCTTAGTCCTATCCAGATTCATTTGAAGACACTTAAAGATCTCAAAGCTAGCTTTCGGATTCCCTAAACTGTGAGCTCTCTTTGTGTTCTAATTAGTGATCTTCTTTATCCTCTTTCCATTCCACACTCTCTCTAACCTTTCTCACATCCCTTTCCATGATTAATCAAGGCCAAGGCAATCCCCTTTGATTCAGCTTTCACTCCAAACACATAGCCAAGTTCAACCGTGCATGGTGACTGAATTTGGCCGTAGCAACCAGCAAGTTGGCATGGTCACACCGTGTCCAAGAGCACGACCGTGCCACCCCCTTGGCCGTGAGTTCTCACTTGTTTTAGTTGTGTTCTTGATGTGAGTTGGCTTGGGTTATTCCTTTCTTTGAGACTTACATCATATCCCAAATGATCGGGACGTTACTGCCATCCGAAAAGAACAAGGCTTTGTTTGTAAACGATAAATATAGCAATGGTAAACAACGTTTACCATCACAAGGCATTCACATAATCACGGCCTATTAAAACCATATATGAACACTTCTGACATCAAGTCATTCAACTATCTCAAGGTTTACACCTGAATATAGTAACTCTTATAGAGTATACAGTTCTAACATCAAAATATTTCATAATACAGTGCTAAAGGCATATCAACACTAATATAGCACCATTCCTTTCAGACTTCCTTGCTCACTTGTCACCTTCAATCGGCCTGCTAATCTGAGGGCAATTCACTGAATTTTTGCCTAAAATAAAACATGAAAACATTTAAAGCTGTGAGCCAAAGCTCAGTGCATGCATTCCTGTATTGTTAAATGTTCATGGAATAAAATAGGTTGGGCCCGCATTGTAATTCGTTTTAACTTAAAAATAGGGAATGAGATGAATATAAAACTACATTGCTAATTATTATCTGATAGTGAACCCCTGGTAACTGGTACGATCTGAGGATAGGTGTACACCTGCCAAGTCGATCAGGGGACCTGGCCTGAAGCCTCGCATGTAACTGAAGGGCAATGCCCTGTAACTGATAACTGATGGGGTCACTAATAAATTGATTCATTAATGTACTTACCAAACCATTATAATTTTGATAAATACGTGCTGATTTCTAAAGATATAGACAATAAACGTACCTGGTACTTTTAATAAAAATTCACCGAAATAAGATTATGTACAAAAGGGAAGGAAACGATAGATTAGGACCCGATTCTATTCAAAATATCATTATAGGAACACATAGTTTGTAAATATTTTTATTTTCATTGTTAATAATTCAGTAAAAGAAAATTAAGGGCATAGCAAGGGCTAGAATAAATGGGTCGTAACTGAGTCTTTTGACCTCTGATTGGGACCCACTTCCCCAATATTGAAGGCTCGAAAAGTCCTAAAACACTTTTATTCAGAACACCAAACATGATTCCCACGATAGGGTTCCCAAAATGGGGCTAGAACACAAGTGTGCTAGTTTTGGTCTAACCTGTGCAGTTCTAGTAAAATGGTCATAACTCTTTCCAGACCTCGGATGAAGGCGATTCAAAAGCCATCTGAAAGCTAACTCATTAATCTGTCTACCCGTTAAAAATCATAATTTTTGGTAGGGCCCATCATTACCAGTTTATTGACAAAGCTAGCCCTATTTTCTGTCATTTTCTGGCCCTCACTGTCATTACTTATTTCTTTCTTTTCACATAAATCCCCATCTAAAATTACCCCTTAAAATCATGTAACAAAGCTTTGGTCCTTACCATCACCATTCTAAGCCATAATAGTCAATTTCATTTCACCATCATATCCATCAAATTTTCGATTCTTCTTTTTCTCAAAGCCACTCCAAATACATCCATAGTCTTATTTATTTGCATAAGGGGGCAAAATGACCCTTTATAATCAATTGGGAAAATTTTCATAATCCACCCCTTTCCAAGAATCATACCAAATTATTTTTTTCAAGTCAAAGAACACATCCAAGATTTATTTTGCATCAAAATATAATCAAACAACATGCTTAATGCCAAAATAATTCAAACCATGCATTAATTGCCAAAACCCTAGCTTGTAACCAATTTACTTCCTCTTTACCTCATCCAAGATCACCAAAAACACCCTTATAAACATTATCAGAGATTAAAACCACTAAATCAAATACGAACAATCCAAGAAAAATATCCTTCAAACCTTAAGCTTACATGATCATGAATAGCCCTAAACCCTAACATGCTGTAAACTTAATCAACAATTAAAAACATCAAAATAACTCTTGTTTCCATCCAAAGAACATGATCAAATACCAAATCACAAAAACAAAAATCAAAATGAAAACAATCCAAGTTAAGATCACTCACTTGGAGCTTAAAAAAAGATAGATGGAGGTGATGTTTGGTGGTTTTGAAAATTGAGGATGGAGGCTTGTGATTCTAGGGTGTCGGGGCTAGTGGTGGTAACCACGTGCTGGCGGCAAAGTGGCTGGAAAACACTAGGGCAATAGCTAGGGGGTGGCCATAGGTTAGACAGAGAAGGAAGAGAGAGATGTGTGTGGGGTTGGGTTTGCTTGAAGTTGTCTTATGACTCACCTCATATACTTGGCTTATATTCATCCTCCAAAAGTAGATTTTATTTAATTATGATAAGGTATAATCAAGAGTATTAGCTAAATCAAAGGCACACACTTGTTGGGCTATAATTAGGCTTATATGGTTTGGGCTCGGCAAGAAAAATAAACCGTATGCGATTGAATTTTCATAGCTCGAAATTAAATTTTTGCGAGGTTATAAAAATGATAATAATAGTAATAATAATTTCTTATCATAATTATCAAGGCCTACTATCGATTTCCTTGAAATTTTACGATAACAAAAACCTGAACTGCAAAGCGAGGGCCCAAATGATATTTTTTTACTGAAATGATTAAATGCGATAACTAAATATGAGAAAATCTTTAACATGAGGTAATTAAGTAATAAACCTAATTTAGGATTGGGCTATTACACCACACGTGACGAGGCGTGTTGAAGTATGAAAGTGGGTGTTGTCGCACATGGATACAATGAAAAAATATGAAAGTAGGTGTTGTCCTACATTGATAAAATTAAAGGGTTTGAGTATGTATATAAGCTTGTACGTTGCTACATCCATTACCATTTGGTTTTGAGTTGGAGCCTTATTTGAGCTTATATCCATGATTCATTTTTTAAAATGCCCAATCTAATATAAAATTTAACAAGGAATGCTATTTTCTTTGACTGATTAAATTTCTTTCTTGATTAATGTAAATATTATAATGCTTTTAGTGAATCCAGATCATGACCTTTTAGCAAGTTAGTTATAGTATTGATCAAATAATTTGCCTTATTTATTAATTTATTGCTTCAAATATTAGACAACGTAGTTAGCATTACTGAGTTGTTAATAGCTAGGTAGTTTAGTAAATCAACTTATTTTATGTTAGATTAATTCAGCATCGTGGCCCATTAGCTATCCCTAAGAGACGACCCTCAAGTGGCGTGGCTATGAGCTATATGCTTGCGACTTATATTTTACATTGAAAAATCACGAACGACACTCTACCTGTATAAGGGTGAATCAAGTTGACGCACAAAAGCTAACCTAAAGATGCATTAGGGGTCATATGGCATGAAATACATAGACTAAATCCTTTTGTAGAACTAGAACTAGACCATCTAGCCATTTAATCATCTATATAGCTCAAAGAGTTTTCATGAACATCACACTTTTGCCAAATAAAGGGCTGCCAACAAAGAGCTCTCGTTAAAATTTTGGCCACTTATTGAACATTATTTAGAAACCTTAAAGGTCTCAATACTAGTTGAAAGTATTCTTGGACAGCATAGTGGATCACAAGCGATTTCAACACACCTATAAAGATTTAACAAAATAGAATTTAAAGCAAAACTCATTATAAGAATCAAAAGTTCTGGTATGAGAAGCTTATGGTCACATCAACTGTAGAGCTACACAATCGTTTTGTACATTACCAAGACAACAAGTTGATTATAAACACGTCCAGCATTAATAAGTCTAATGTTCTCATATGGGGCACTGGTACCTATAATATATCTCAATTAAGCCACTTTGGACCAACAAGAACATCCTAGCAACACACGGTCACTACAAAAAAGGTTGCTTCCCTCCACATTTAATTTTGCTAATAACCACACTTATAGGTGTAGAAATAGCAGTTGCCCACACTTAGGCTAAGTGTGGGGAGGTTAAGTGTGTGGAACTGTTCTCCACACTTAATAGAAATACGGATAGAGCTATATTTCTTACACTTATAAATGCGGAGTAAGTACTAATTACCCACAATTTATGTGTGGTCATTTTACTCTATGCTCACTTTGGAAGATGCAAGAAATCATAATTTTCCCCACACTTAAAAATATTACTAGTGTCGTTTTAGTTTTTAAAAAAATAATGCAGGTAATTAATGTAAAACTTATTAGGTTAAAAATAGAACAATTATATACAATTGTTCTTTTTTTAATTAACAAGTTTTACACTAACGACTAGTGTGCATCAGCCTACATAAATGAATAAAATTAACAAACCAACAAATTAAAATAGATCAAACATCAATTAAATAAATTACACATTAATGCCCAAAAAAATTAATTGTAGTCACAACAACAAAGACTCAGGTAATCAAAACTAAATATTCTTGCATTATTTTGAATCCATACTACTAATTTTTTTGTTGTAGGTAGCTAATTAAACATTTTATTGCTCTATATACTACCTAAAACTAGGAGTCTTCAAAAAGATCCAAAACCAAATACCCGAACCGAAAACCCAATACTCGATCCAAAAATTTGGGCATCCGAACCGAAATATTCGAAAAATTCGGTTCGAGCACCCGAACCGATAATTTTTTTGGATATTTGGTTCGGGTACGGGTTGGTCAATTTACAAATTCGGGTACCCAAAAACCCGATTTTTTAAAAAAATTTTAAATTTTTTTTGAATAATGCTAAAACTTTGATGTGTTTCAGTGCTTGGTCGGGATGTTTAACACATTAGTAATTTAATATTTTGGATTTGAATTGCTTGAGTTCTAATCATGTGGACCGTGAGCATGGTATGATGCCACGGTACGATATTAATTAGCTTTAATTTCGAGGAGTGAAGTAATTGAAATTTGGTTGTTATGTGATGATGTTGTATGGTATTTTGGTTTTGCGGCACAACAAGAATGGGTAATTAGGTATGCATGTGGTTTAGGGCATAAACAAGGAGTTAACCTTTTAAAGAGATTACAGCAACTATCAAAAAAAAGGGACAAAAAAGTTTGGATTAACATGCAACAAAATTGCTTGGCAAAAAAAGAAGGTTCACAAAAATTGAACTATTGGATGACCAAAAGCCCGAACTGAAATTATTAGGTACCCGATAATTTTCGGTTCGGATATGGTTTACCATCCATCAGACTCGAAATTTTGGGTACCTGAACCAAAATCTCGTTTGGTTCGGGTACCCAAACCATGAACACCCCTATCTAAAACTATATTTTGAAAGCATACCTAACATCTAAGAATATATTAGAAAAAAATCTCCATCTTTGTTTTCTTCACAGAGAGATGTTAGCTCCAGAAATGTAACCTGTTAGACAATTGAAACACACAAAAAAAGAATTATTAGAAAAGATAACCTAAGAGATTGACTAAGACGCAGACTCGGCAGAATCAAATTTAAAGATGCGCAATGGAGTTCAGCCAACTAAAGAACCACAACAGAGTTGAACCAAGAATAGAACCACAATTAAGTTCAATCAATAATAGAATCGTATGAGTATAACAAATATACTGATTACCATAACAAACTCCACAAAAGCAATTCGAGTAGAATGGCGATAGTCCCTAAGCAACGAGCGACGTTCTTGTCAAGATATGTTTAAACTTTCTGAAAGCATGATTGAGATTAGGTCATAGCACACACCTATTCACAAAATGATTCAAAGAACCGGTTGACATCTGCTTGGTAACCTTTTTGTTATTATTAGTAGCACAAATAGTTCTTGCACACATCTCCCTTTCATCTTCAGACTGCACATGCTAGACACTAATTAGATGCTAATGCTCTAGCCTCTAGGTGTTTCATCCTATTGACTGAATATGCTAATACTGAGGGTTTCTAAATTTCAATTATAGCAATCAAATAAACAACTGAGCTACACGTTATAACGAACCACTAAAACACCAAAAAGGGAACAAAAACACACACAGCTATAACAAAACCAAAATATTGAACAAAAACAAAGTCAAAGAAAAACAAAACTCACAAAACTAAGGAAACAAAACAAACTACTTAAATAAACACAAAGAAACAATCCTAGATATCCACAGCTATTCACAATCTTAGATATCTACAACTAACAAGTATTCACAAATCAATAACACAATCTACAGTGATCATAGCCAATATGGCTCAACAAATCCCAAATTTCTCCTCAAGAACTTGTTGGATAATTTTAAGTGTAATATAATGTCACTACTATACGATTATTGTCATAGTACTGGAGGGTCGTCTCCTCAGGGACAAGGATGAGATTAAGGTCACTAAATAAAGTTGGACTATAATAATCTAAACTAATCAAGAATCAAACATATAAGGACTCAAATAATCAAGATAAGGTAAAGTAATTTTATCTCATGCTTATGACATCTAAGATTATCAACCAAATGAAACTCACTAAAACTAACTAATGCATATCAATCTAGTAAACTTGCCTAATCCTGAATGAAACCACAATGAAACCATCATCATGTGTCAGTGAACAAACTAACCTAAATCAGCCCTAAAATAGAAAGAATTAGGGAAACAGGGGATAGACATAATACTAGGAAGCATAGCCAAACAGAGAAACAGAGCAACAGTAGTGCAACGGAAGGGAAATTCACCATACCAGAACAAAATCAAATAAAATCTTTCAGGTATGAAGAGTCCACCCAAAATCCAACTAAGCATATATTAATTTTTCACCACAAAAATTAAACCCATTAGTAACTTTGCATCTCAACAAACCCTGCCTCAAGTTTATTCAAAAAGTTTGCAGTCAACCTATAACAATCATGGCTAGAGCATCGAAGCATAACATAGTCAACATGAAGAAAGGGGGGGAGATTAAAGTAATGTATATATCCATGAGAAACCCGAGTAAAAATGAGACAAATTCTTTTGACAAAGCGAAACCAATGACATATCGTTTCTAAATCTACCATCGCTGATGAAAAATGGAAACGAAATCCAGCTTCGTTTCTAATGAAGACGAAAATTAGATATGAAAAATTACATTCAGTCTAAGGATATCACAATCAAGAATATTTAAGCATCATAGTATGAAGTTCAATAAAATTACAGAAGAATGGTAGCAAGCATATATGATATCTCAAATGCGATGAATTTTACAAATTGACATGGTATAATAATTGCTAGATTATAAACATTACTAACTTAGTGTCCAGCTAACAGACAACATCTCAACATAATAATCTACAACCCTAATTTTAATTAGGAATGCATCAGCTTAGTTATTTAGTGCACTATTACTATAGATTTAATGTAAGCTCTTTCTTATTAGAGATGAAGTGTCACTTGGATTTTGTCCTTTCAGTCTCTGGCTTTCAAGTTAGCAAGCATGGCTTGAGATAATTTGATTTAACCAACACAAAAAACCTACTTCTTAAGTTTGCATTTGCTCTCTCATCCCCTCATTCCCCCTTTAGATACAATCATGCAAATACAAAATCTGTCAGCTCAATTAACTGATTGTACACTTTTTATAATTTGAATAACTAAGCTCTCCCATTACATAGTCAGATAACACAGAAAAGTAAACAGTCTAAGAACATAGGATAGACAGAAGGCCCAAGAAGCTTAGAGATTAAAGTGGGAAAATCATGTAACATTGCCCATCTTTCATCAATGATAAGTATCAAGGATTGGAACCAGGAGGTGATTTTATTTTTCAAAGTACAAGATTATTTGAAGTTCAATGTGACCTCATTCTGCCTGAGAATTATCTTCCTATTTTATCACTGAAAATTTGTTTACAACACAAATACACAAACACACTATAAAACACCAACAATCCGTTGGTGACTCTCACTATCCACGCTGCATTTTGATCACTGGGCACAAGTAACATCATAGTCCCTTTTACTAGATTTTGAGCACACGGAAAAGGTCAGCAAGGTCTGATAGAATTGATCATTAAGCTATGTAGCTAGCAGAGAAAGAGTCAAGGTGCTGAGTGGAGTAAATTATACAGGTTAGGTCACTAGTGTTCTGAAGTCTGAATTATACATTTTATCTATGAAGAACAGACCTTGCCCACCTAGAATAAGAATGAGGATCCTAATGTAGTACCAATCGGCCATAATGAGAATGAGTAATTGCATCTTAAAAACAAAAAAGTCTTGCCTCATATGCTACTCAGTCCTATTGACGCAATCGAACATTCACAAACTCAGCCAAAACCAAAATAACTCCCGAGCAGGCCATGAATATACAACTACTCATAATTTCACTCAACTTGAAGTTCAACATAGAATGGATAAGAGCAAATTAGCAATTTGGGTTGAGTAACTCGAAATAGAATGCAACTATGAATTAGTTTTATAGCAAAAACCACAAATGGGGGAGGTGAGAAGAAAAAACTCCTTACAATGAGAGAGAAGCAAGGCTATGAATGGATAGTTGCAGGAGGACCAGAACTTACTGGAGATGTTGTTGGAGACACCACAGTCACACACCAAAAAACAACGAAGCCCAAACTCTTGTTGAGGGGGAAAGACAAAAATAGAGAGAAAGAAAGAGAGGAGAATGCAAAGGCTAACTGGAAATGCATCGGGAGCAATGGTAAGATGTTGTCCAAAGCTCCGTCGACACCCGTTCGAAGCTTCGGTGACACATCGTTCCAAGTTCCGATGAGACGCTATAAAGAGCTGCCGTGGCTAGGGTTTTACTGAGGGAAGATTGTAGACGGAAGTGGAGCACGCAAAATGAAATTTGTAAGGGGAGATATGATTTATTTGGGAAGTAATTGAAAATCAAATATGATATATATAATTATTGAAATATTTTGTACAATCTCATTAGCATAATAAAAAGTAATTATAAATGCTATTTTAAATTCCCCACACTTAATAAGTATTGGAATAGGTTCATAATTTATGCACACTTATTAAATGTGGAATTGAAAAAACTACTAAATCTTATCATTTTTCTCTCCATACTTTAATTAAGTGTGGTGATACAAATTCTAGAGGATGTATTATTTTTTGTAGTGGGTTATGGTCCCCCCCCACCCAAAACCTCACTATTCCCCCTTTTTTGTAAACTCGACGGTAGACCACACAAGTCATTACTCCCCATGCGTCTTCATCTTTAAAGTACAATTAGGCACATTACCATAAACATTTTACATAACATTGCAAGACGATATAGCATGCTTACATCTTAGAAGTACCCAAAAAGATGTATATGTTATAAATGTAATGCCTTGTTTTCCTCTTACTATCTTTCTTTTTTTCCTACCAATTTTTTGATTAGAAAATTCAACTTATAATAATGAATTTCAACCCTTTTTCTTTTTATTTTTACCCATGAATACACCTTAATTGGTGCCCAAAAAATTCAGCCTACAATTATAAAAATTCAGCCCACTTTTCTCTTTCTTTTGGCATCAAATACACATAGATTTATGGCTAGGAAAAAAATTCAGCACTGAAACAGAAATGTTCATCATTCTTATTCGCTTTATTTTTGTCCATTTATATCAAAAAAGGGTCTCAAAATATTCTAAGTCAAAATCATCACTTTAAGTATGCACAATTCAAGACTATTCAACAATTACCCACAAAATCTACATTTATGTCAATCTTTGTCATTAATTATTTCACAGCATCCAAATCCCCTAAGTTCATACATCAAAACCTTATTTTTCAACTCATACTCCCTAATTTATTCTAAATTCAATTATCAAATAGTAGACATCACTCAAGCAAGCATGCATTCACACATTCAACTCAAAATCATTTAGGTTTGAAACTAATTTAGATTTAGGGAGAAAGTTACCCACATTGTTGAATATTTTTATAGTAATTGGGCCATAATAAAAGAGTCATGCATATAAGTTTAAGTGAGGTTCCAACCCAAAATCAATTGACGATGGAAGGAGTAACTTAATAGCTTATAACCATACTTAAGGTATTTTATTTTACCAATGTCAGGTAACTCACACTTTCATATTCTTCACACACCCCCTTACGTGTTGGTTACTGGCAAGGCCCATCCATGATCTCTACTGGGGTAGGGGATATGACAAACTGAGATGGAGCACTACTTTGGCTCTGACACAATGCTAAATTCTATATTGATCGGTCCTTTAGCACTACTGAGGTAAGCATATATGTCAAGTGAGGTTCCAACACAAAATCAATATAATTGGCAATGGTGGAGTAATTCACAAGCATATATACATGCTCGAAGCCTTTAATTTGATCAATGTGGGACAAACCTCATTTTCATACTCCAACGTGCCCTCTCATGTGTGGGCTACTTATGAGGCCCAATATGTACACAATTTTTAATCAAATGGGGGCAGTTGCAAATCAAGATTGAGTAACCTGCTCTGATACTATGTTAAATTTTTTTACAGTAACTGGGCCATAAATAAGGAGCCATGTATATGAGTTCAAGTGAGGTTCCAACCCAAAACTAATTGATATTGGATGGAGTAACTTAATAGTTTATAAGCCTAAGTAGGGCCATTTATTTTATCAATGCGAGGCAACACTTACTTTGGTATTCTTCACACAATAAAATAAGACAATTGGATGACCTAGGGTTTGAACTTTGAAGATTGAAGATGGGTTATAACTTTGCCTTCTTCTGTTTCTTTTTTTTCTTTCCCAATCTCCCCTCCTTTCCTTCTTCTTTATCTCCTACTCCTTTTCTCCCTCTTCTCTTTGTCTATCTGCTCTTTGTGTGTGTGTGTGTGTGTGTGTTGTATGTTTCTTGAGAGAAGAAACTCCCTCTAGCCCTCTTTTTCTTCTTTTCTGTGTGAATAATTGAAGGTTCCCTCCCCCTTCCTTTTTCCCCTTCCTCTTTTAGTGTGGCGTAGATGCACACCTACCATTCCTTTTTCTTTTCCCTTTCTTTTTTTGTTTAGGCAACTAGTATGAAGAAGGGGTTTTAGGTTTCACTTAAACTAACAAGGTTTTGAGTAGGCTATTGACCAACATTATAAACAATGCAATTCTCAATTTCAAAAACAAAACATATACCTAGAACATAAGAAATATAGATGTAACTAATTTCAACAAAAGTTACTACATCTTCAAATAATAACAAAAATTTATTGGTTAAATCTTCTAAATAGAACCCCACACTTGTAATCTACCTCTTTAAAATTCAAGGTCATTGTATTAGCCTTCCATATCATCGATATCCATGCTATTCCAACCTACTATCTGGACGTACATGGTTGCAAGACGTAAAGAACAGTTCCATCAACCTCTATACAAAACGTAAAGATGGTTGGCAAGGGGATAATAGTAACTAATATTACTGACCCCATCACAATCACCACAGAAGACAAGGCCTCCACCTTGGAGTTGAGAATACAGTGCTTAATCGTGGATAAATGTGCAGTTAAAAATCAAGCACTTAGCACCCCTTGACTTTGACCTATATTCTAGGTTAAAAATCAATACTGTGATGAGAAACTTGGGTTGTTATTACAACACTCAACTTGGAACAAAAGTCAGACCACAACTCACGAATCCAAAACCGCACTAGTTTGATTGTTTATTTTGGATGATCCCACCCCCTAAGAGCTACATCTTGCCATACAACAGGAGAAATTTAAGAAACACTAAACCAATAAAGGGAATTCATGGCTACTGTAATGCCCCATCTTAAGCAGGTAGCTCATTAATGTCGTAGATGTACAAATTAGATATCGATAAGACCATCTGAATCTTAAATATCCTTTTGACGGCGTGATGTTGTAGAAGCTTTTAGTAAAAAAAAAAAAGAGTAAGGTTGGGTTTGGTAATTCAAAAACATGCATATGTTTTATATTATATAGAGTAATATATGTTTGAAACAACATACAAATATTTCAAGTCTCACAAACCACATAGATAACACAACTAAATCATGGTTTATAAATTATCTCCTAAAAGGGTCCTTAATCCACATACTGCTTGATTGCGTTTCGACTAACTTTTAATGCCTTAAAAATGGTAAAGTCATAAACTTCTTGAGCCCAGCAAGTAAATTCTTCTACCCATTTTTATCTTTCACTTTGAACGTATGTATATTTAGTACAAAAAATAATTGATGAACAACAATCAAGGATCATAGAAACATATTTTAGATAATCTCATGTGAGCACATTCTTACCAAAGGTAGTTCGCATCATACAGAACAAACAAATTTGGTGACTTATCCAAAACATAGAGAACACACAAATCAAGGATCCTTCATATTTTATATGCAATTTAGTTGCACCACTTAATTTTTGTTCTGTATTGACTTTTGCTAAATATTTTAATTTATTGCCTTCATCATTAAGCATTCTCATAGATTTTAGCAAATATCTTTAAAAATATTAATTTAAATTACCATGATTTTGGTGAACTACATTTTAAGAAAGCTTACTTAAGATAATTAAGCATATATCTAAACATGCGACCATACTTTTTTTTTTGGGTCTAAAATTCTAAAATGCAATCACAACATCCAATTAGTAAATCTTAAACATAAACTAGATGGAGAGCACACAAAATCACATCTTAACACTTGAGCCAACATTAGTAGCTATTTTTGGAGGTGTTACAAATATAGCCTAGAAGAAAGAATGGTACCTTCTAAAGAGAAGCCCACAAAAGACTCGATAGTAAACGAAACTCACAATGGACTAGGCCTAATCTTTGGACTATAAAGGATCACATCACAAGGATCAGACTGGGTTTTGCCCATCACCAACCTAGGATCTAAGCTGTTTGAGCTAATAGTGGATGAAGCCAAATGAAGATACCGTTCCATCATATAGACAACCACTAATGGCAAGGAGGTCAAGCTCACAAATAAGAGAAGTGCTCAAGTAGCTCATTAAGCTTGTTTTTCAGTCTAGGATTAGGTTTAAATTTTCTGTTGAGTCAAAGTGTCATCCCCCCTCCTTCCCTGCCTTTCTTAAAAGGGTCTCTAGGGATGTCATAACTTAGAGCCCTATTAGTGAGCTCACCCTACATTTGATATGACAAGTCTTTCTAATTATCACTGTTTGCACTTCTTTATTTATGCAAATAATATAGATGACTTTCCCAAAGATTTGAATAAAAATAATTCATGAACATGAAAATAAAGCTCCAATTCTTGAAGAAACCATAACCATAAATGTGGGAACACATGAAGAAAGAAAGACTTGAAATTAGGAAAATATTTAGTTTCACAAGAATTGATAAAATTCATAATGGAATACAAAGATGTCTTTACCTAGTCCTACAAAGCTCTATAAGGAATTCACAGGGAGATCGCTGAGCACAAAATTTCCTTTTGTCCATATGATAAACAAATCAAGCAAAAATTAAGAAGGAAAAAACCAAAATAGGCTTCAAAAATTAAGGTCGGTGTCTAAAAGCAATTGGATCAAGGGTTTCATAGGGCCTCTAACTCCCCTGATTGGATTACAACACTGTTCTACTTTCTAAAAGGATTGAAGCATTGGGAACTTTGCAGACTTTAGGGATCTGAACAAAGTAAGTCCAATAGATAATTTCTATTTATTTAGTATTCTTATTTTAGCAGATAAAACCAAAGGGCATCAGCTCTTATCATTCATGGATGGTACGCAGGATACAAGACAAAGAAAAGATAACTTTTAGCACATAATGAGGCACGTAGTACTACATCATAATACCCTTTAGTCGAATCAATGTTAGGTCAACGTACCAAAGAACAATGTAACCTCTTACATGATATCTTGCATCAAGAGGTGGAGGCTTATGCAGATGACATTAAAATCTAAAAAGTGGGACATATGCCCACTTTGTGAAAATTCTTTCAAAAGATAAGAAAATGTAATATGCATCTTAATTCACAAAAATGTACCTTTGCAATCGCGTCAAGATCCTTATAAAATAAAGGCAATAATGGAGATGCTACCACCAAAGAATATGAAAGAAATAAGGGGTTTCCTTGATCTCATACAATACATATGTTGATTAATCTCTAAACTGACAATGACCTATGAATCTATCCCAAGAAAATTGAATAAAAGAAACTAGACTAAGTGGGGTATATCGTGTCAGGAAGCATTTGACAAAATTAAAGAATACTTCACTACCTCACTAGCAAATGAGTTTCTTGACTATGAGATTAGATATTTAACTTTTGAGAAAATGTGTCTCGTATTAGTATGGCTCCTCAAAAATTGAGACACTACCTATGTAATCACTGTGTCAAAGTCATGGCCAAGGTAGACACCATAGGATATCTCCTTGAGTGAACCATGTTACATAAGCACATCTTGAAATGGGTGTGTTACTCTCTTGATATGAAGCAAAATTCAAAGCTCAGAAAATAACACAAGGGAGCACTATGACAGAATTTCAGACAGATTCCCCTATAGAACGACAAGAGCCAAACTATTGTCTCCTAAATGAGGATATCCTTTTGATCCAAAATGAAGGTTAGCAAATGTATTTTAATGGAGCCTCAATTTAAAAGGGCTATCATATTAGTATATTACTAAGCTCACCCAAAGGGGCCTATACACCTATTTCCACAAAAGTAGACTTTGTAGTGACAAATAATATAATAGAGCATGAAGCTTCCATCATATCGATGCAAGGGGCCTGTGCCCTACACCAGCAAGATATAAAGAGTTTATGGTGACTCAAACATGATCATAAGCTGAATCACCTATCAATGAAAGGTACAAATGAAAGCATGGCCTTATGACAAGTTCACCTAGAAAAGATAACAAGCTCTTTGAAGATTTTACCAATTCCATATCCTTCTAGAGAAAGGATCAATTTGCAGATGTCTTAGCTAAATTACCTCTATGGTGACTATGCCATAAGATGTATCAGAACTAACAGTAAACATAGATAGGTGAAGCAAGCATACATATTGTTTAGCTGTACAAACAAATGAGATAAGTATGTCTCCTTTGTATAAATAGATCCATGTATATTAACAAAGTTAAAAGTATCCTCCTGATTCTACATACCCTTTTCGTAAAGCCTCGAGAAGACTTGTATACCAATTTATGGTTGACTATAGAGTACTTTACACACATATATATCCTATGGCATTAGCTTATGATGGGTAGATAAATAGAAAGCAAAAACATTCATGGAAGAGATTTATGGAGGGGATTGTGGAGCCCAAATAAATGGACACGTGCCATCTATAAATACAGCATCGAAGATACTATTGAAATTCTATGATAACGATTGTTTTAACTTCATAAGAAAGTGCTAGAAATGTCAAAAACATGCAAACATCTAACATGTTCCACCATCTCTATTACACACCTTAACTTCTCTCTCACCCTTCTCGATGTAGGCAATTGACATCATACGGAAGATCACTCCAAAAGGAACTAGGTTTATCGAATACATGCTGTTCGCTATAGACTACTTCATGAAATGAGTGGAAGTAGCCTCGTATCCCAAACTCACTTCTAAACAAGTAGGAAAGTTCCTAATAACAAACATAATTTGTAGATATAGAGTCCCGCATGAGATAATTAGCATCATGGATCACACTTTGACAAAGAGACTCTCTTCTCAAGAAGTGTAATATTCAACCTAGGCAATCTATCACTTACATGCCTCAAACTAATAGGGAAAAAGTTGTAAATAAAAACATAAAGCTATTCTTTCCAAGATGATTAAGACTTATAAAGACTGGTTTGGCAAGTTACACTCCACCTTATAGGGGTATCAACTTTGATAAGATCATCTGCTAATGTCGCTCTTTTTTCTCTTATACATAGAATCGATCTCATATACCAATGGTGGTCATCTACTAGGGAAGTCAAAATCCCTTCACTATGAACAAAGCATATTGGATGAGAGCTCGTCAAGAACAACTAACAGAGACTAATGAAAGCAGGTCAACAACTATACACCATCTCCATCAATATCAACGAAAGTTGGGTCGAGCATTTAACTCAAAAGTAAAACCAAGCAACATAAAAATGGGAGATCTAGTATAAAAGCAATAAATATCCAAGTCATATGTCCTACTCCAAAAATTCTACCCCAGTAGGTGGGCCTATATTACATAAAAAACATTCTAGAAAGGAAGCTTTTAACTTGTAAACATTGATGGCAATGAATTTACCTAACTCATCAATATGTGTAATGCCCCCAAACTTCTAATTTCATTTAATTACTAATATTTAATTGTTGAGCATGATAATGTTAAACCAAATGTCCACTCTAGGAAAGTTCCTAATAACAAACATAATTTGTAGATATAGAGTCCCGCATGAGATAATTAGCATCATAGATCACACTTTGACAAAGAGACTCTCTTCTCAAGAAGTGTAATATTCAACATAGGCAATCTATCACTTACATGCCTCAAACTAATAGGGAAAAAGTTGTAAATAAAAACATAAAGCTATTCTTTCCAAGATGATTAAGACTTATAAAGACTGGTTTGGCAAGTTACACTCCACCTTATAGGGGTATCAACTTTGATAAGATCATCTGCTAATGTCGCTCTTTTTTCTCTTATACATAGAATCGATCTCATATACCAATGGTGGTCATCTACTAGGGAAGTCAAAATCCCTTCACTATGAACAAAGCATATTGGATGAGAGCTCGTCAAGAACAACTAACAGAGACTAATAGCCAAAGTGCAATTCATCTTTCCAAGAATAATACTTATCATTCTAAGACCAAGCACATCAGTGTCAACTACTATTCTATTTGAGATATTATTGTACAAGGGAAAATTATTGTGAAGAAAATTCATACACTAGATAATCCTGCAGACATGCTTACCAAGCCACTTCCTGTTACTAAGTTCTAACACTGCTTAGACTTAGTTGGTGTTCACAACTTATAATAGCCCTTCGGGGCTCCACCCTAAGGGCTCTACCCTTCGAGCTTTTTAGGCAGTTTTCGAGTATTGAAGAATTTTGCTGCACTTGGGTGGACCAAAAATATTGGCGTGTGATTACTTAAATTGCTTAATTTCATGAAGTGTATTTTTGGGTTTGGAAATCAATTGCTAAATTTTGGTCACGTGATTTTTTATTAATTCTCGCAATGTAGGCGACGTCTTTTACTGGGCATTATTTTTGTTTTATGAAAAGCATTAACTGAGGAACGTTATAGTTGATTTTATTTCAGAGTGTTAATCAAGGGACAATTTGTCTTGCTTTATCACTATTGAAACAGACCAAGCTCAAGCTCATAAAATCATTCAACAATTTTCATCCTCAAGCATCATCACCATTATTCTTCTACAAGGAAAAATGTTATTGCATTATTTTTCTTAAATTCTTGAGGGAGTGACATAGTGAATTTACAATAATTTATTTTGATCTCTTACTCAAGCTTATCGCTTTGAGATCAATCTTGTACTCTAACCAATATATAGTGGATTTTTCAATCATGTTTAAATTAAATTTCTTGTGTTCTGTTGAAAATTGACAGTAATTTCACTAAGGTTCCCACTATCTAATACCTTTGGTCGAATATTGACAGTAATTTTGCAATGCTAGGTAACTCTCCAATATCTGTCTTTCCTCTATCTCTCTCCTATTTCACCATATGAAGTGTTCAAATTAAAGAACCGTTAGTAGTGAATGAAAAATTTTCAAGTCATAGGTTGTCTTCGTGTGAGCAAAAGGTTATGAGTTTGAAAATTAGAATCAGCCATTGACAAAGTTAGGATACGCTACCCACAATACACCCCTTGGGGTGGGGCCCTTCTCGGGACCCTGCGTGAATGTGGGATGCTTGTGCACCAGGCTGTCCCTTTTATGCTTGATTATTGTTAACTGAATCGAAATTTTTCATTTGTGAAAAACTCTCTGATTTGATTTTCATCTAAAATGGAAATATTTTAATACAATCAATATAGTGTCTATTAATTTTTCATATAGAAACTGGGTTCAAGAGGGCTCATGATTGCACTTGTATTTAATTAGAGATTATTTCATTTTCATCATCAACTGTTGTGCATTGTATGCCTTCTAGGGGAATTGGCCCATGAAGATTTGGGGTATGGGCAGTTTAGATTTACAAAAATTGAATTCTTAGATTATTAAGTACTTGAAAGAATAGATTTAGATTTAGGATATTTGGGACTTGAAATTAATTTGAGCAATCTGGTTTTTATTGATTCTAAATTTGGACTTTTGGGTTTCAAAATTAGGATGGGGAGGAGAGAGAATGGTTGGTTTCAATTTGAAGATATGCAATTGAAGTGAATGTGCCCCACTAGGGGAGGATGACCAAAGAGTGAGGACTAGAATGGTTCAGATTGCACTTTATGTTGATTTTTTCCCCTTAGTATAATGTTTAAAATGCAAATATGTACAAATTGTTGTGTTTCCCATTATGGTTTTTCCTTCATCCAAATAAGGGAAAAAATTACTTTCTTTCAACTTTTCTTCCTTTTAATTTTCTTTCCTCCTAATTTTTCTAAGTCCAAATAGGGCCTAAGTTAACCCTTTTCTCCCTCTTTCTTCTTTTTTTTTAATCAACACTTATTCTTCAATAGTGTGACCTTTTTTGCATGAAGATGTGTGTAATCGTGTGGAACTTAATTCCCCATCTAATACTTCATTGAAGTTCGCCTCTTTGATGCATCAGAATTTGATTTCTTAAGCTATAGATTGGTTATGTCATGCTGGGATGCAAAACAACTATATGATTGGTTGGATAGGTGAAATGTTATGGTATATACAAGTTCTATAATTTCTATACGAGTAGATGAATTCCATAATCTTTAATTTACTTTAACTTAGTTTCCTATATTTCCTCAATTTTTTTAGTTAAGGCTATTTATGATGATTTTTTTAAAGTCATTCTCTCTGGAACTGTGTTGGGGATGTTTTTTTTCCCCCTTTATGTGTCTACATACTTTCAATTTTCAAATTTGGTTCAACACATTCCTTTAGGATTGAACTGCTTATAAAATCATTGTGCTTGGTCATTATGGTTAGTAATGTTGATGTTTACTTACAAATTCTATGTAATGTTTTGCTTTTTTTATTTATTTGTTTTGATTATGTCGTTATCCTTTCAATCTGCATTCACTTCTCTTTGTTTAATTTGGACACTGCCTTTTTAATCGACTGCCTTTGGCCATTGCCAAAGTTCCTAATTAGAAACCTTTACATAAAATCCAAGGCTTCTATTTACCATCCCCTATGTTTTTGCCTAACAATCAAATGAATGTATCCTATAATCGAGAATATTGCTCATAGGAGCCACAAATTAAACCTTCTCTTAATAATGATTAAGACTAATATAACATCACTGAAAAAGAGAAGGAAGCAAAGCAAAATTATTTAAATGAGTTTGAGTTCTTCCTGTTGTTAGCTCCTCAATGCGACATTGTACTTTAACTGAATGCTGTCTCCTTTATGAATTGGTAAAATTACATATTTTTTTATTTATTTTCATTTTTAACAAATTATTATTTTTTGGGCCATGATCCTTTAAAATTTCTAATCTTTAGCAATATCATATTAGATTTAAAAATCATAATCTCTAATAGGTTCAAATCCTCTCTTGGTGAAAAGGGTGTAGGTTCTCTCTCCTTTTTTCTTAATGGTTCATGACAGTGCATTCATCAAGTAGTCTTTTTGTGTTTACATATAGCATGGATCGAAAAAATTTTCTATTTCTTATTTTTGAGACTTTTTTGGACAACACATTATAGTATTTTATACATTTTTCTTTTAGAATTGTTTGATGTAAACACAATGGTGTCATAACTATCATACATTCATATAAGCTTTTGGAACATATATAGTTGAATGACTGTTTGGACACTTATTGTAAAAATATAAAAAAATGAATCAAAGAAAATAGTTGGGTTATCTATATGCCTTTCATTGCAGTCTCGTTATTATATATATACAATTTCTATGAGGTAGTCTCTATTTCAATTTTTATCTTTTGTAATAAACAATCCCTTATAGCTCTATATATGTGCTTCATATGTAAGCTTCGGATTTACAAAACTATGCACATGTAAGCTTCATTATCTTTCAACCCAAAAAAGAACTTCATTATCAATAGCAAGATACAAAGCTTCCCACTCTATGCTATATATTCTTGAATGTTAAGACATAAAACAAAAGATCTTATTAAAATGAAAAGTAAAGCAATTTCATAGGTGCCTGGGTGCTACTTAAAGCAGGAATGACTAGAGATATATAAGTCCTTTGCTATGCATGGTTAAGTTCGGGGAAGTAATTAAAACTTATCTCTTTTTTTTTTTTAAAAAGGCATGCATTATACTCGAATGATAAATAAGTCCTCTTCACATAATTGATTATGCATAACTTTTTCTTAATTGACAGGTTGTTGAAAAGGTTTTTAAGTCAAAATCTCGAAATAAGGTACTAGGCCTTAAAGGAGGAGTAAAGCCAAAAGATATGAGGGGACTGCATTCTACTAAAGATGAACCTGAAGTTGAATTGAATGCAATTAGAAGAGATAATGAAGTTCTTATTGATCGTTGGGCTACATTGGAAGCGGAAAATGAAAAATTTCAAAATCATGGGGAGTCGGTTGAAACTGAATTGATAAAGATCAAAGATCTTGTTTTCCAACAATTCAACACTCGTCCATAATCTATTCCAGGCGATGAACATGGAACTCCAGATTAGAACTTAATTTCAATTTTCATATTGGTCTTGGAAAATTTTGGAAAATTGGCTTGAATTAAAAGATCGGAGACATTTGGATGGTGTAAGGTTTTGTTATGTTGTAGTTAAATGAAAGATATATCTTCATGAGCAGTATTGAGTTGTAGTGAATAAGAGATATATCTGGATTAGCAATATTGTGCTGTGGTGAATGAGAGATATATTTGGGAGTGCCAATTGTGTTCGTTATCTTGTGGTGAATAAGAGATATATTTGGGAGTGCTAATTGTGTTAATTGTGCTGTGAAGGAGAGATATGTTTGGGAGTGCTCATTGTCTTAATTGTGTTGTGGTGAATAAGAGATATATTTGAGAGTGCTAATTGTGTTAATTGTGTTGTGGTAAATGAGAGATATATTTGAGAAATAACCTTCACATTTGCACCCTATACATGTTTCTGAGCTGCCTATGCATGTTAGTTGGCTCTCTAGACATTACCAGGTCTGATTGAGTTTTACTCTTAGGATGAGTGCTCTAGGACACTTGACATGGTTTATTGTATACATCTAATTTGCTCTGGCTGGAGTTATTGCTGTTGCCATTATAGTCTTTTTCTTTGATTTCTTAGCTAATGTTTTTTTTGTTGTACTTGTAGACTTTAAGTTTATTTATTTTTTGATTGTCATATGAGAAATTCTGCGTTGTACATGTAGATTTAGCAGGTGCATTTTTTATGTTTATGTGTGTATTTTTACTTCAAGGAATGGATTACATTTGTATTCCTCCATTGATTGTTGTGTTGTATCTAGAGAAGTGTCATTGGTGTAATTGTCAAAGCAACCAATGTGAATTATCTTAAGCTCTAGCAACATATTTGCAGTAGCTTTTAAATGGATTGATATGCACTAACTTGACAAAAAAGGCAGCCCGGTGCACAAGCATGCCGCATTCACGCAAGGTCGGGGGAAGGGCCCCACCTGAATGGGTGTAATGTAGGCAGCCTATCCTGACTTTGTCAGTGGCTGATTCCAAGGCTCGAACCCGTGATCTTTTGGTCACAGGAGACAACCTTAACGTTGCTCCAAGGCTCCCCTTCATGCATTAACTTGATGATGATGCAAATATTACTGGAGTAACATCTGGTTGTCAAAACTTGTGTTAATTTTAGTTGTGTTGTGGACTTGTTTACTTCAATACATGGTGGAAGTAGTTTCTTATTTTAGCATTTCAATTTGAAATCATGGACGTCTAATGTTTTCTTAACCCTATATATAGAAAACAAATTTAGCACCCGCATAGATGTCTGATGTTTTTGCATTTTTGTGGCTTCAAAACTTGTTTCAATAGTCAAGTACACAACCATTTTTGTTACAAAGTGGTGTCCAGATTAGAAATGCTTCGCTTAAAAATATTGTATTTAAGGGATGAAACTAACTGTTGTAGCTAAGGTGTACTGTAGAAACTAGAAATTTGATGAAGAGATTTATTGGGCAAAACCACGGCTAAGTGTGTCGTGTGTATCTGTTTCTTCCTCTCCTCCTCTAATAACAAGCTCTTACATGGGATTAAATATAAAGTAAAACCTAGTCATGCTATATATTGGAAAGCAAGTAAAGAAGGAGTTCTAACCCAATACAAAGACAAAATATTACAAAATAATATCTAAAGGATTTTATTTCCTTAACACTCCCCCTCAAGTTGGAGCATCTAAATTGACGATGCCCAACTTGCCTTTCAAATACTGAAACTGTCACTTTTTAGGAGCCTTAGTAAGAATATTCGTTGGTTGGTGCTGATAATTGATGTGAGCAAACTTAATTAATCCTGACACCAGCTTCTCCCAAATGAAGTGATAATCAATCTCAATATGGTTAGTTCTTTCATAAAAGATGGGATTTTTAGCAATATGTAAGGCGACTTGACTATTATAAAACAATTTCATAGGCAGTGTATGAAATACACCAAGTGAGGCTAGAAAAGTACGCACCCAAACAAGTTCATTGGTAGCTACTTCTATGGCTCTATATTCAGCTTCAGCTGAGGATCTGGAAATTGTAGCCTGCTTATTTGTCCTCCATGAGACAGGAGAACCGCCAAGGGTTACAAAATAGCCAGTTAAAGATCTCCTGGAGAGAGGACAAGCTCCCCAGTCCAAGTCACAGTACGCATATAACTGAAGGTCAATTTTGGCAAAAAGAAAGATGCCTTCTCCGGCACTACCCTTGAGATAGCGTAAAACTCGTCACGCAACCTCCATGTGTTCCTCTTTTGGAGACTACATAAACTGTGATAAAATATGCAGTGCATAAGTTAACTATAGCCTGGTGATAGTAAGATATATAAGACGGCCCACTAGTCTCTTATACTGCATAGCATCAGCAAATACCCTTTCGGTTGCCGAAGCTAGCTTGTGGTTTTCCTCAATAGGAAACATAATAGGCTTTGCTCCCAAAAGCCCACACTCATCAATTATGTCTAGTATATATTTCCGTTGGCAGAAAAACACCCCTTTTGGCCCTTGGGCTATCTCAATACCAAGAAAGTATTTTAAAGGTCCTAAATCCTTGATGCTAAAACAGGCATTGAGATATTCTTTGTACATGACGGAGGCATGAGCATTGTTAGAAGCAAGCATAATGTCATCCACATAGACAAGCAATGCCATAAACACTCCCCTTTTCGGTGAATAAATAAGGAATAATCTGTATAAGACCTAACGAACCCATACTCACTTAGTTTGCAGTATAGCTTGGCAAACCATTGTTGCGGGGCCTGACGAAGACCATATAAAGACTTCTTCAGCCGACACACTTTGTTAGGGTCTTTGGTGCTAAATCCAAAAGGCAGTTTCATGAATACTTCTTCCTCGAGATCACCATGCAGGAAGGCGTTGTTCATATCTATTTGATGTAGTTCCTAGCCTTTTGCTACTGTAACGTAGAGAAAAATTCTCACGCTGGCCATCTTATCAATAGGAGCAAACATTTCATTACAGTCAAAGCCTTCAACTTGATGATCCCCATAAATCACCAATCTTGCCTTATACTGCTGAATGCTTCCGTCTACATTGTACTTAACTCGATAAACCTATTTGCAACTGCTAGGTTTCTTACCTGGTGCAAGATCCTTAATGGTCCAAGTGTCATTTTTCTCTAGTGCCTCAATTTCCTCATTCATTGCCTTTCTTCATTTTGGATCAGTTATCGCTTCCTGAAAATATTTGGGGTCAACCTCATGTGTTCAAGCAGCGAGGAAATTTTGATAAGAAGCTGAAAATCTGTTAGATGTGACATACTGTGCTATAGGGTAACGCATATCTGAGGATCCCTTTTGATGTGGGTTAGTGCTAGAGGAGCAGTCTGCAATTGTAGGGACATTGGGCTTGGTGCTATAATACAAATAGTCCTCATATTGAGCGGGCCGCTTACTGAACCGGTCTGATCTGTGCATGTCACGGCCTGGGCTGCTTATTGGTGCTAGCTGATCTACTGTTTCAGTAGGCACGACGTCGGCTAGGCCTGATTCGGATGAAGACCGCCCCTCTTCTCTTGGATTGGACTCAAGCGGTGTAGAGGGGTAGATGCTCCTAGTTCTGTGCTCGGCCCAGTTTCGTTGTGCTGTGAACTGGCAGGAGCAGAACTTGGCTGGCCCACATCCATGCTCCCTCTAGATACAACGCATGGATTTTGGGCTGGGCTCCCCCTTGCGCTGATTCTGGGTTGGTCAGTAGGTGCTGGAGTCCAATCTTCCTTATTAGAATATGCTGCAGCCGTGGGTTGTGGTTGAGGAGTGAGCTAAGGTTCACTTGGGTTTGGTATTGTCTCAAAAGGAAAAATATTCTCATGAAAAATCACATCCAGAGTCAAAAAGAACTCTTGTGTTTCAAGGTCAAACACCTTCCATTCCTTTTTCCCAAAAGATAATTACTGACACTCAGGTCCCTAAGTTCAAGGATAACTATTTTCAGGCCCCTACCTTTTCCAAACTAATTCTGGGATACCCTATGTTTCAAGAAAACTAATTTTTCGGTCCTTTTTTCTCATTATTTAGTACTTGAACTTTTAGAAATTGTAGCCCCTAGAATAGGAAAAACGCGTAAATAAGCTATTTTTAGGGATTTTTTTAGAAAATATGCTTGTTTTAACTAATTAAACTTCTTATAATGACTTTACTAGTACTAGTTATCACAATCTACTACTTATATCTTATATATTACAATTTCTATGGTTATAGGCCCACCATACTTTGTAAAAATAATTAAAACTTAATTAGAGAGTTTTGACAGTTACCTAAACTTAGTTCGCACTGGACTCCGACTTTCCCCTAGCCTCTGGTTTACAGAGATTGCTAATCTAAACCCCACCTTCCTTAGATCAAGTACAGTATAGATCTGTTCCGTTTCCTACCTCAGACCGTAGTCACTAATCAAGTTTTTAATCTTTTTTCAAGGGTAGTGGAACTTTAATCAAGAAATTATAATATTAAAGATATAAGGTTCAATTGGGTAACGTTCCCTACTCGGAAACATCTTTTATTAAAAGCTTAAAAGTGGAAACATTACAATGGAAAGCTTTAAAGATGGACTTAAGCTAAGATCATTAGAAATACTTGCTTATAGAGAAATGGAGAATCCCAACTTCTCTTTTGCTCAAGAATGCCAAATGACCGTGTCCCTTCTTAGGACTCAACCTCTCTATTTATAGAAGGAATGGGGATATATAGGATGTCCTAATGGCTATAATACATAAAGATTTTTCACATGACTATGGTACATACTGACTATACAGTACACATTTTATTTTCAGACCAGACACTTGTCAAAATAGTATAATGATAGGGCAGCCACTTTTCAGAACTTCTAATGATGACAAGACTGGTCATCATTATTGACATTTTGCATGCCTTCACCTCCAATTATATCTTCCAGATCATCATTATCTGGGTATTCATCAAAAGCTTCATCAAGTTGCTTAAGATGTTCTGGATCTCATTATTCAAATAATTCAAGGAGATATTTCTTCTCTTTTTCTGATAAGAATTTTTCAGCTCCAACATCAAAGAGATAATCAAAGATATCTTCTGACGCTGCTCTGTTAACCTTCATGTAGTCTTTAAATTCATTATCATGCGCGAAAGTAGTGTTTCCACAATGCATTAATGTTTTTCCTTGTTCGATTAATGCCCAACATTGATGATAAATGTTGAAAAATCCAATGGCCCTTGATCAAGTAGGATCAATAACCAGATGTGCCGGATTTCTATGAATCCAATTTGTTGTTGATCATTGAGATTGTCGTAATTAATGATTTGGACAAGATAATGGGCTGGTTTGGCTTTTTCATTTTCATATTCAATTAGAGCACTATAACCTCCATAGTCAGGATCTATGAACTGGAATTTTTGTTAGACCCTGAGGAGATGTAAGAATCCAATGGATCCTTTTGAACATGTATTGTTGGAATTTAGCTAAGGTTGAGAAAAACGGGAATTTTGGATCTATGATTTTTGTGAAGTAAAGTACAATCCCGTATTTTCAGGTTTTAAAGACAGGATCATTTAAAGATAATGAATTTGCTGGGAAACAAATACCACCTACTCCAGATCTATTGGAAAAATAGATCGTTGTACTCCAAGACTCCCAAATATCATAGGAATAATGATGATAAAAGTCGTTATAGGCTGCATACCACTAATTGAATCATTTTCCTCAAACATGAGAACTTATTTTTTTCTTGGATATCATAAGGACACTGAAGGTAACAAATTTGTAACTCTAAAAGGGAAAATCTTTGGGCTATTAGGTAGGCAGCAGATAGTAAACCAAAACATGATCTACTTTTTGTATGAAATTCTAGGTTATCGATAAGGACTTTACTAGAAGGTATAACCATTCTAGTAGAAATGACATTTCGTTAAGGATTTCCTCCTCTTCTGGCAGGAGGTCGGCTTTGATGATCATCATTAGTGAGCTCTTGAGTTAAACAGTCTGTCAGAGAGTTCTTCAATCCATATATATGTTTAATAGAGAAGAAAAACTGGTTAAGCTATAATTGCCAATACAGGAGTCACGCCTTGTGCTTACGTATTGATAAACTCTTTTTCACAAAACTAAGTATTCCTTTGCAATCAGTTCGAATAAGAAAAGGTTCGGGGCTAAAAAGATTAAGAACTTTTCAATTTCTCTTATGATTGAAAGGATTTCTTTTTCCATTGTGGGATAGTTGCATTATGCCTGATTAAAGCTTCCACTGCAATATTTATAGAGTTTTTTGCCTTCTTTAATTTTGAGTACCGTACTCCAGTGCTCATTGCTGGCATCTGTCTCAAGAACTAAATCATCTCCTTCATTAGGCAAATTAAGAATAGGAAGAGTTTCACACATATTTTTGAAGTTTTGAATAATTTTTGTATCATTAATGGTCCATGTCTAAGTTACTTCTTTCTTGAGTTTCTGTTGCAATGGCTTTCTTTTTACCTAATTCTTTAATAAAGTCTGAAGCATAGGTAAGACATCCAAGAAACCTTTCTAATTGCTTTCTATCTTCAATTTTTTAAGGAAAATTTTCTATTTTTTCTAGAATATGCTTTTGTAGGATGATTTGTCCAACTTTTATTTCTAGGCCTAAGAACTCAATTTCCTGTTCAGCATAAATGCATTTGTTTTTGCCAAGTATGATACCATGATCAATGCATCTCATGGTGATTGCTAAGACATCATCTTTGTGCTGTTCTATGGTTTTAGAAAAGACGAGGATATCATCAATATAAACTAAACAACAATGATTAAGATCTTTGAAGATGTTATCTATTCTTCTTTGAAATATTTGAGGTGCATTTTTAACACCAAATGGTATTACTATCCACTCATAATATCCTTGTGGGGCACTAAATGCAGTTAAAGGAATACTTTTCTCATCCATTTTTATCTGCCAATAACTGCTTTTGCAATCTATTTTTGAGAACCAAAAGGCTCCTTGAATTCTGTTAAAAAGGATTATTTTGTTAGGAATATAGTAACCATGAAAGACAGTATTATCATTAAGCTTTTTATAATTGATTACCATTCTAGCTTTTCCTCTTCTTTCTTCAGCATGATTTCATACCATAGAAGCGGGACTAGTGTGAGGACTCTTACTGTTTCTAATCAATCCTTTATCCTGAAGTTCTTTGATTTGTTTATCAAACTCTTGAATGTCCTAGTGGGTATACACCAATTGTTTAACTCGAATGATAGTGTTGGGATTTAATAAAGTGATTTTGGCAAATGTTTTGTCCTCATCCTAAAATTTTAGAGGATTTTCAGAGTAGAGTTCTTTGCATAATTTTTCTTATTGTTCACCAATATGCTCTTTAATAGATAACTCAAGTAATGAGATTGTCAGTGCCACTTCTCGTTGCGCAGGTATTACCTTATCACCATGCTGGCTGCGTGTAAATTCAATTTTTTGATGAGTGTAAGCCTTACTTAATTTTTAATAGGGACTAAGTGACCATTAATTGTAAATATTATTTAGTTTATGGTCTGGGTGCATAGAGAATATAATCTTTGGAAATTATTTCCAATAATCATATCATGAGATGGTTGATTAGTAGCTTATAGAACTGGTATAATGTATTAAACTCCTCCTAATTCTATGGATAACCCTTCTATGACTTCATTATCGCTCATAACACTATTATCAGCTATCCTTACTTGTGAAGGATTTTTAGCTCTTTTCCACATAAATTCAGGAAACAGTGATCTTTTTCCAAAGCATACAGAACAACTACTATCTATATAAGTGCATAGCTCATACTTATTATATCCCTCTAAGCATGCATTTATTGGGATATAAATGCTATTGGGATTTGTATTGGTGGCTATGTAGCATACCTCCATAGTCATATTTTTGACTAATTCATCCTCATAAATTGATTCGCCAATAGTTCTCGTTTTGTACCCAATGTAATAATCCGACCCTAAATCATGTTTATTCATTTCATTAATCCATATGATTAATTTCATCGTACTTAAATTATCGTTTTCTTTGTTATTTCAATTGGGAGAATTTAAATGGGCCCTCACCTTGTAATTTGGGTTTTTGTTCTTGTCAAACTCTGGAGATTGATATTAGGCCTTGATATTTATGAATTAACCCAAGCCCGTTTAAGTCCAATTTCGATCCACTAAGACTTGACCCTATTTGTTTAGCTAATTACCCTTAGTTAGGCCTTAATTATACTTAGTAAAAAGTAGATTTTGAGGATTAATTTTCAGCCAAGTATTTATTTTGCTTAAGCTTTTGTTTAGCACCAAGTAAATTCAAGACATTTTCTCTCTCTTCTTCTCTCCTCCTTCTCTCTACCCCACGGCTTAACCAGAACAGCAGTAGCCAGCCCCTTCTGTGGTGTTTTTCGGCCACTTTTTGGCTAACTTTCGGCAAGGATTGCAACCTACAACCACCTCCCTCCACCGGCTATCATCTTCCACCCTCAAAATTACCAAATATCATCTCCACCTCCACTTGTTTCAAGCTCAAAATAAGTGGCTTCAATCTTGTTCTTTGGATTTTTGATTTTGCTTCTTGTTTTGGTTGTTTTAAGGGTGGATCATGTTGTTTTGATTGAATTAAGAATCATTTTGGTGATGGATCATTGTGGAGTTGAAGTTGGATGATGCTAGGGTTAGGGTTACTCCTTAATCATGCAAGCTTCATGTTTAAGTGTTGGATATTGATTGTTTTATCCTTGATTTTGATCATCTTTTAATCTATTGAAGTTTATTATGATGTTTATGGTGGTTTGAATTGATGGGATTGAGTTTAAGTTGACCTTAAGTTAGGGTTTTATCCAAGAATGCATAGTTTGGACCAAACTAGTATTAAAGTTGAAGTATGTGTATATGTGACTAGAAAATGAGCTTTATTGGATATGCATATGAAGTGAAATTGCGTGTGGTGTTTTTTTTATGATGTTGGGATGGACCAAAGTATGTTTACATGCTTTTAAGGAATGGTTTAAGTTGAGGATTTGCGTAAAAAGTGAGGGAACAAACTCAAACAGTGAGGCTGGAGGGTGGAATTTTCAGAAAAACAGGACAATGTTTGAGATGAAACTGGTAATGATTGGCCCAGCCAAAAATTATGATTTTGGTGGGTAGATAGTCAGTGTGTTAGCTTTAGAATGACTCTTGAATCACATTAATCCGAGGTCTGTGGAAAAGGTTAACATCATTTTACTGAATCTGTGCAGGATGAACTCAAAACTTGACATGTTGGTGTTCTAGCCCTATTTTAGAAACCCTATCGTGGGAATCATGTTATGTGTCCTTAATAAAAGTTTTAGAGGACTTTCTAAGCTTTTCATATTGGATCTTAGGTCTCATTTTGAGGTCAGGAGTATAAGTTGTGAATTATTCTTTCCGCACCCTCTTTTATAAGCTCTTTTGCTCTCAACTTGCTACCGTGCCTTAAATCACATTTTTATGGTTTATATAGTTTCTTCATGTTAGTTTAATCTATTAACTAGTTTGTAAAGATTCTTTATAAGCCAGTTTTAGTTGAAGGCATCATTGATAAGAACAAGCTCGTTTCTGACCTCATGTACCTATAATGATCTTTTGAACAGAATCAAGGCCTAGGCTTTCATTCTCTCCACTTTTGTGCATCTTATTATTCCGTGAACTTGCCCTTAAAACTTCTAGGTACATTCATTGCCTGTATTTTTAGAAATCAGCACGTATTTATCAGAATCGTAATGTTTTGGTAAGTACATCAATGAACCAATTTAATCAGTGCTTTATCACATAATTAGTGACCCCATCAGTTATAAGTTACAGGGCATTGCCTTCCAGTTCCCCATGCGGCTTCAAGCCAGGTTCCCCGGTTGGCTTGCCAGGTGTACACCTATTCACAGATCGTAACAGTTACTCAGGGGTGCACAAACAAATAATAATTGACAATTCAGTTTTATATGCATCTCATTTCCTATTTTAAAATTAAAATGAATGACAAAGCGGGCCCAAATAAATTTTCAGTGAATCTTTAACATTACATGAATGCATGTACTGAGCTTTGGCTCATAGTTTGAAATGTGTTCATGTTTTGTTTTAGGAAAGTGTTTAGTGAACCGCCCTCAGGTTGGCAGGACGGCTGCAGGTGATAAGTGAGTCAGGACTGTCCATGTGACTGGCGGTGTATGAGCGCTGAGATGCTATCATATCATATTGCGCTGTATTTTGGTGTTGAAACTGTATATTTGAACTAGATTATGTATTTTGATGTAATCCTTGAAGATGATTGGGATGTTAGAACCGTTTCTGTATATAACTAAATGGTTTGAATGGTTGTGATGGTGTAAATGCCCTTTTGAGGGTAAACTTTGGTTTTATGGCTAAGTTTGCATATATGTAAGGGAAGCCTTGTCCTTTTTGGATGGCATTAATGCCCCGTTCATTGGGTTATTATCTCTAATTGGTGAACTTAAGGAAGTGAATGCAAGTAATGATTCATGTACTTTTTGGGGCATTACAGATTTAGTATCAGAGCCTGGTTGAGATTTTCTTGAAGAAGGTAGAGTTAGAAACTATAAGATGAGAATGGTTGTCGTGAGGGGACTATTGTATACTGCTAGAGTGATATTAGGAGTGTAGCAACGATATTAGAGTTGTTTCTATTTGCATGTTCCTTATTTATGGATATGTATGCCTCTCATATATGTGTTTTCTTTGTTAGACGGACCCTTATAGCGTTAATATGTTGCCGGGTGGATGTATGATTACTCACATTATGCTGCTACATGCTAGTATAGAGGCACATGTATAGGACCCTTACTCTGAGTTCCGCAGTATTACGGTCCGCGCACATAGACTGCTTTGGTCCTTACCCCTGGTTGGCCCACGGGTGTAGTTTAGGCATCGTTATCATGACTTTATGATAACAGGGAACCCAGGCCTGGACGGCCTAGGTTTCAGGCCCAGGGGGCTTGGACGACTGTCACTACCGAGTTGTTGTTGAGAGAAGAGTTTGAGTTGAGGGGAATTACTATAGAAACTCTTCAGCGTATTTTTCCACTACATCAGGCGCCTTCCCCCCTGTAGCCCCAGCACCAGCATAGGGGCCACCCACCTCGCCAGCACCAGCACAGGGGCTACCCGTCCTGCCTGCACCAGGTATCCACTGATGCCCGATAGCCATAGGGAGGTTCACGTGGTGATAGACCTCCCCGACACCCCAGATTTAGTGGTGATTAGTTCTGAGGATGAGGGCTGCCAAGGAGAGGAGGATGATCCCGAGGAGGATCAAGACATTGGCGAGGTGGGGGTAGAGCAGCAATGGGAATAGGAGGCTGATGAGTTGATGGTGGAGCAACAGGTTCTGTCGGAGGTTGGTGATACCGAGTCAGAGGCATCTACTAGCAGCTTCGATTCAGGTGAAGAACCTAATGATGAGTTCGACCCGGATTACGATCCATCTAATGATCATTAGTTGGTTTTAGAGGTTGGTGTAGTAGTTTTCATTTTGAGCCTTGTATGTATATATGGTGTGGTTGGATTGGATGGTTATATTTTGTGTGGCATCTGACATTGTATATAGTTAGTCTAATCCTCTTCGACCGTGATGACATGATCCGTAACTCTGTTTGGTTATATGACAGATCCAGTGTATAGGGGCTATTTAGTGTTTAGTGTTAGGGTAGGAGTCAGAGCTAGTCTTGCTTACTCAGCTAGGTGTAATATGCTTTTGTTGCTCATGTATATAAATCAGCAGCTATGTATGTAAGTAAGTAGTTGTGAAATGAAATGATGACGCTTTGAGTTATGAAATAATCTTTGAGCCATCTCCTATGTATTTATTGGGCATGTTTATCTTATACGTCTGGAGTTCAAGTGTTTGAATTGTTTCATTTAATGTATGATCAGAATGTCTCAGTTAGTGCAAAACAACATTGAGGTTCATGTAGAGGACAATTTAGAGCAAGGCCAGGGATCGGGTGATTAAGCCTCGTGCTAGGAGCCACAACATGGTGACACACCACTATTGTCCTCTGAATTACCTAGCAACTTAGGAAACTTGAGTTACTGGCCAATCTTAGCTGCTGAATTGATGAAGCGGATTCCCCAGGTACCTGCTGAAACCCCTCCTAAAGAGGATAAATTGGCAGATAGGGTAGCGCGGTGCAACCCTAAAGCGTATGATGGGAATTATGATCCAGTGATATTGGAAGAATGGGTAAGGGAAATGGAGAAAATTTTCACAGTAGTTGGGGTACCAGAGGAAATGAAAGTAAATATTGGGACGTATTATTTATCAGGTGAAGCTGATATTTGATGGAACACTGTTAAGGGTGGGCTCGTAGGGCCTAAATTCACCTAGAGTAAATTCTTAGTAGAGTTGAGGGCGAAATTTTAGCCAGTTGTGGTGCGAAGGCAAAAGGAGAAAGAATTTATGGAATTGAAAATGAGCGATAGCATGTCAGTGCTACAGTATGCTAGTAAGTTCACAGAATCATCTAGGTTTGTCCCTAAATTTATGTCATCTGAAAGGTTAAAGATAAGAAGGTTTGAGGAGGGTTTGGCCTTCTACTTTCGGAATTAGTTAGTTGGGCAACCAATTCTGACTTACCAAGAGCTGTACGAGCGAGTCACTGAAGTGGAGCGTGTGAAGACGGAGTTGAGGGCCTTAAACCCGATCAATCAGAAGAGGAAAGGGATCGAGCAGGGAGCTCCCGGTGAGAGTGTGAATTAAAAGAAACCCACTCCCGCTCCTCCCAAGAGCCATCCTGCAAGCTCTGCAGAGCCCTGTAGGAAGTGCGGAAGAACCAATCACACCACTCCTAAATGCCGAGTTGGCACCAACAAATGCATGTGGTGTGGAAGTCCTAAACACCTCATCGCTGCATGCCCTCGACGACTAAAAGCTGACGACAAGGGTGCAGCAAAACCCTTGGCTCTGCTCCGCCAAGGACCCCCACCTTTAAGGCCTACAGTTGCAGGAAGGGCATTTGTGATGAACAAAAAGGAAGCTGCTACCTCTAGTACGGTATTCACTGGAACTCTTCTTTTAAATTCAAAGCCATTTTGTGTATTATTTGATTCGGACGCCACTTATTCATTTATATCTACCCGATCTGCTATACAATTGAGCTTTGGGAACAGGAGGATAGAAATCAATTATAGAATTAAGCTACCCAATAATTCTGTGATTGAGTGCCCCCTCTCTTATAAACTTGTCCGTGTCACCATTGGTGAAACCACCTTCCCTGTGGATTTGATTCAATTTAATTTGTCTGATTTTGACATCATTTTGGAAATGAATTGGTTGCACACTTATGGAGCCCAAATCGACTGTGAAGATCTTAAGATTATCTTGAAAGATGAAAAAGAGAGAAAAGTGTGTTTTCATGGGCAGAGAGAGGCAAAATCTAGTTCTTTGATTTCCGCTATGAAAGCAAGTAAGCTGTTATGTCAGGGGTGTATTGGATATTGGTGTTATGCTATTGACACCCAAACAAAAGAAGATGAAGTAGAAAATATACCTATAGTTTGTGAATTTGAAGATGTTTTCCCAGAGGAGTTACCCGGACTACCCCCGCAGAGGGAAATTGATTTTGCAATCGAATTAATTCCCGGAGCCCAGCCCCAACTGAGCTTAAGGAACTAAAGATTCAACTAGATGAGTTGTTACAGAAGGGTTTTATTAGGCCAAGTATGTCACCATGGGGTGCCCTAGTGTTGTTTGTCAAGAAGAAGGATGGAACCTTAAGGCTATATATTAATTACAGGAGTTAAACAAGATTACCATCAAGAACCAATACCCTCTGCCACGAATAGATGACTTGTTTGATCAACTACAAGGAGCAGGAGTGTTCTCTAAGATTGATTTGAGGTCAGGGTACCATCAACTTAGGATTAAACCTGACGATATTCCTAAGACAGCGTTTAGGACTAGCTATGGTCACTATGAGTTCACAGTGATGCCTTTTGGCCTCACTAATGCTCCTGCAGCCTTCATGGACCTTATGAACAGGGTTTTCATACCATATTTAGACAAGTTCGTAGTGGTGTTCATACATGACATCCTTATCTATTCTAAGGACAAGGAGGAACATGTTGATCAATTGCGGACAGTATTGTAAACTTTGAGGGAGCATCAACTCTATGGCAAATTAAAGAAATGCGAATTTTGGTTGGAGGAAGTGGTATTTTTGGGACATGTGGTTACAAAAGAAGGAATTGAAGTTGACTCCCAGAAGGTGAAAGCAATCACAGAATGGCCAAGGCCTGCCAATGTCACGGAGATTAGAAGTTTTCTGGGTTTAGCGGGCTACTATCGAAGATTGGTTAAAGACTTTTCGAAAATAGCTTCACCATTGACCAATCTACTGAAGAAAGTGCATAAGTTCGAGTGGATTGAAAGATGTGAGAAAGCTTTCCAAGAGCTAGGACAGCGACTAACTACCGCCCCAATCCTAACGTTACCAATGGAAGGAAAGGAGTATACTATTTATAGTGACACTTTGAAGAACGGTCTGGGGTGTGTATTGATGCAAGAAGACAAAGTAGTAGCTGATGCCTCTCGACAACTCAACCATATGAGAAAAACTACCCTACCCATGACCTGGAGTTAGCAGTCGTGGTCTTTGCATTGAAAATTTGGAGACATTATTTATATGGGGTACCATGCAAGATCTATACTGATCATGAAAGTATAAAGTATATCTTCACCCAGAAGGAGCTCAATTTGAGGCAACGGCGTTGGCTTGAGTTGCTTAAAGACTATGATTTGTAGATTCAATATCATCCCGGTAAAGCAAATATGGTGGCGGATGCTCTGAGTTGGAAGGCGGAACATAACTCAAACACTGTGATGATTACTCAATTGAGCCTCTTGAGAGAACTTGAGGACTTTGGGATTCCATTAGTGTCCCATGGGCAAACAAATGCTCAATTATCAGCACTTACCTTACAGTCTTTCATAGTGGAAGAAATTCGACTGAACCAGGAAAGTGATCCCAAACTCTAAAGAATAAAGCAAAATTTAGAGAAAGGGAAGTCTCCGGGATTTGTAATACACGAGGATGGGACCCTGCGGTTCCAGAATCGCATATGTGTGCCTAGAAATGAAGGATTGAGGAAGCAGATCTTGGAAGAGGCTCACAATACTCGTTATTTAGTGCATCTAAGAGGCACCAAGATGTACAGAGATTTAAGACAATACTTCTGGTGGAATAATATGAAGAAGGACGTTACAGAATATGTGGATAAGTGTCTAACCTGCCAGAAAGTTAAAGCAGAGCATCAACGTCCTGTGGGGGAACTACGACCGTTAGAAATCCCCACTTGGAAGTGGGATTCGATCTCAATGGACTTTGTTATAGGTTTACCCCTTTCTACCTCGAAAAAAAAAAATACTATCTGGGTCATAGTCGATCGACTCACGAAGTCCGCCCATTACCTGCCAATTAAGGACACTTGGGGAGTTGAAAGACTAGCCCAATTGTATGTTAAGGAGATAGTCTATCTGCACGGGATCCGTTTAGACATAGCTTCAGATAGGGATCAAAGATTCCAAGTACGTTTCTGGCAAGCGCTTCAAAAGGCCTTTGGGACCAAACTAAACTTCAGTAGCTCCTATTACCCAGAAATAGATGGACAAACTGAAAGAGTGAATCAAATTTCGGAGGACATGCCGAGAGCGTGTGTATTGGAGTTCCAAGGGAAGTGGGAAGACGATTTACCTTTGGTGGAGTTCTCTTATAACAACAGCTATTAGTCCACCATCAAAATGGCCCCATTTGAGGCTTTATACGAGAGAAAATGTAGAACCTTGTTGTGCTGGAGTGATTTGAACGAGGCACTAATTATAGGTCCTGAAATGACTCAAGAGACCACTGAAATAATAAGAAATATTCGGGAACATATCAGGGTTGCCCAAAGTCGACAAAAAAGTTATGCGGACAAAACAAGAAGGCCTTTGGAGTTTCAAGTAGGCGATAAAGTTTTTCTGAAAGTTTCACCAACCAGAGGTGTCAAAAGGTTCGGAGTATGGGGCAAATTGAGTCCAAGGTACATTGGACCTTATGAAATCATTGAAAAGTTGAATCCCATCACTTATCGTCTAGATCTGCCTGTAGAACTTGAGCACATGCATAACGTGTTTCATATCTCTCAGCTTATGAAATATATTCCAGATCCGGATTATACCATTGTATCTGAACCTAGTGAAATCACTGAAGATCTTAGTATATGAGGAGCTTCCTATCCAAATACTAGATCGTAGGATCAAGCAGCTGCGCAACAAGCAGATACTATTGGTCAAAGTACTCTGGACAAGCCACACCTCCCAAGAAGCCACTTGGGAGACTAAAGAGGCGATGAAAACCAAATACCCACATTTATTCGAGGTAATCTTGCATGTTATGATTAAGTTCATCAGTTTTGAGGACGAAACTCTTAAGGGGGGAAGGCTGTAATAGTCCGACTGTAAATCATGTTTATTCATTTCATTAATCCATGTGATTAATTTCATCGCATTTAAATCATCGTTTTTTTTGTTACTTCAATTGGGAGAATTTAAATGGGCCCTCATCTTACAATTCGGGTTTTTGTTCTTGTCAAATTCTGGAGATCGATATTAGCCCTTGATATTTATAAATTAAGCGATTTAATTATTTTTTATGAAACCACAAACATTTAACCTCGAGTGTTGGGGGGAAAAAAAAAATTTTAAGTGCACTCGGTTTGAACTAGTTTTTGAACCTGAGCCCGTTTAAGGCCAATTTCGGTCCACTAAGACTTGACCCTATTTATTTAGCTAATTACCCTTAGTTAGGCCTTAATTATACTTAGCAAAAAGTAGATTTTGAGAATTAATTTTCAGCCAAGTATTTATTTTGCTTAAGCTTTTGTTTTGCACCAAGTAAATTCAAGACATTTTCTCTCTCTTCTTCTCTCCTCCTTCTCTCTACCCCACAGCTTAACCAGAACAGTAGCAGCCAGCCCCTTCTGTGGTGTTTTTCAGCCACTTTCCGGCCAACCTCCAGCAAGGATTGCAACCTCCAACCGCCTCCCTCCACCGGCTATCATCTTCCACCCTCAAAATCAGCAAATATCATCTCCATCTCCACTTGTTTCAAACTTAAAGTAAGTGGCTTCAATCTTGTTCTTTGGATTTTTGGTTTTGCTTCTTGTTTTGATTGTTTTAATGGTGGATCTTGTTTTTTTGATTGAATTAAGAATCATTTTGGTGAGGGATCATGGTGGAGTTGAAGTTGGATGATGCTAGGGTTAGGGTTGCTTCTTAATCATGCAAGCTTCATGTTTAAGTGTTGGATATTGATTGTTTTATCCTTGATTTTGATCATCTTTTAATCTATTGAAGTTTATTATGATGTTTATGGTGGTTTGAAATGATGGGAGGGAGTTCAAGTTGACCTTAAGTTAAGGTTTTATCCAAGAATGCATGATTTAGACCAAACTAGTATTAAAGTTGAAGTATGTGTATATGTGACTAGAAAATGAGCTTTATTGGATATGAATATGTAGTGAAATTGAGTGTGGTATTTTTGTATGATGTTGGGATGGACCAAAGTGTGTTTACATGCTTTTAAGGAATGATTTAAGTTGAGGATTTGTGTGAAAAGTGAGGGAACAAACTCAAACAGTGAGGCAGGAATTTTCAAAAAAATAGAACAATTTTTGAGATAAAACTTGTAATGATCATCCCAGCCAAAAATTATGATTTTTGGCGGGTAGATAGGTCAGTGTGTTAGCTTTAAAATAACTCTTGAATCGCATTAATCCAAGGTCTGTGGAAAAAGTTAAGGTCATTTCACTAAATCTGTGCAGGATGAACTCAAAAACTGACATGTTGGTGTTCTAGCCCCATTTTAGGGACTCTATTGTGGGAATCATGTTATGTGTTCCTAATGAAAGTTTTAGAGGACTTCCTAAGCTTTTCATATTGGGATCTTAGGTCTCATTTTGAGGTCAGGAGTATAAGTTGTGAATTATTCTTTCTGTATCCTCTTTTATAAGCCCTTTTCCTCTCAACTTGCTACCGTGCCTTAAATCACATTTTTATGGTTTATATAGTTCCTTCATGTTAGTTTAATCTATTAACTGGTTTGTAAAGATTCTTCATAAGCCAGTTTTAGTTAAAGGCATCATTGATAAGAACAAGCTTGTTTCTGACCTCATGTACCTATAATGATCTTTTGCACAGAATCAAGGCCTAGGCTTTCATTCTCTCCACTTTTGTGCATCTTATTATTCCGTGAACTTGCTTTAAAACTTCTAGGTACGTTCATTACCTGTATCTTTAGAAATCAGCATGTATTTATCGAAATTGTAATGTTTTGGTAAGTGCATCAATGAATCAATTTAATTAGTGCTTTGTCACATCATTAGTGACCCCATCAGTTATCAGTTATAGGGCATTGCACTCCCGTGACCCGTGTGGCTTTAGGCCAGGTCTCCTAGTCGGCTTGGCAGGTGTACATCTATTCACAGATCGTAACTCAGGGGTGTACTAATAGATAATAATTAGCAATTCAGTTTTATATGCGTCTCATTCCCTGTTTTAAAATTAAAATGAATTGCAAAGTGGACCCAAATAAATTTTCAGTGAATCTTTAACATTATAGGATGCATGTACTGAGCTTTGGCTTACAGTTTGAAATATTTTCATATTTTGTTTTACGAAAGTGTTCAGTGAACCGCCCTTAGGTGGGCAGGACGGCTGAAGGTGATAAGTGAGCCAGGACCGTCCATGTGACTGGCGATGTATGAGTGCTGAGATGCTATCATATCATATTGTGTTATATTTTGGTGTTAAAACTGTATATTTGAACTGAATTATGTATTTCGGTGTAATCCTTGAAGGTGATTGGGATGTTAGAACCGTTTCTGTATATAACTAAATGGTTTGAATGGTTATGATGGTGTGAATGCCCTTTTGAGGGTAAACTATGGTTTTATTGCTAAGTTTGCATATATGTAAGGGAAGCCTTGTGCTTTTTGGATGGCGTTAATACCCCGTTCATTAGGTTATTATCTCTAATTGGTGAACTTAAGCAAGTGAATGCAAGTAATGATACATGTGCTTCTTGGGGCGTTACACCCATTGACCTTTCTATCTAGACTCGTAATTCGATCCACACTGGATCTTGCAGCTTCAAAGCTCATTCTACTGATTTCACTAGTTAGGCTAACTGTGTCATCTTCTTTAAGCTCTTCTTTAGCTGATGAAGATCCTTCTCCCCAATCTGATCTTGTACTCATACTTCTTAATACTGGGGTTTTGTGGCGATTTTACCCTCCTCATCAGTTTTTATTATATTTTTCTTATTTATCTTAGTTGGATTTGTAAAGCTAGATATCCATGAGTGATCTATTTTAATCTCTTGAGGATTAGACTTAATCCTCTGGATCTGTTGCATAAGGGTCTAACTTTCAAATTTTTTGGCTTCTATCATTATTACCTTAGTCTTTGGATCTATTATATTATCTAATTTGCAGATAATTTTCCATAATATCCTTAAAGGATATCCTCCTCTTTTCATGTCCATTCTAGCTATTTTTATCTTAAGGGATAGGAAGTTTTTAGCAAATTCATCTTTTAGACTCACATAATATCCTGGTCGGTAATTGAATCCTACTGACCCATTTCATAAATTGTTCTTTATCCCTATGATGATGTCATTATTAAATTTGGTGTGCTTAATATCACAGAGTAAAGAGGAAAGATCAATATCTTTACTGTAAGATTGTAATGGAGTGATTTGAACTTGGACACTTATGACATGGATACACCTATACTTTCTATCTTTGTTATGCTTGAGGATATTTTCCCAATTAATGAGATTAACTTCCACAGCGTCATACTCACAATCCTTTATCTCAAGATCTCCTTCCATCATTTCACATATGTATTTGCTTTTTAATTGAAAGATGGATTTTTTTATAGATCATGCCTTTTTGGACTATGGGAAGAACACAAACTCCTTTGAGTCCTCATAATCATTGTCTACAACAAACTCTTCTCCTCGAAGATCACCAAGACTAACCGAGCTACTTTCCATCATATCACTTGTTTTTTCATAATCACTTTCTTCATATTCATTGTCCAATATAATTTTAACAATCCCTTTGTTACTACTTAGGGCTAGGTCTAATGCCTCGTCTTCACTAAACTCAACGTAATCTAGGCTTCCTAAGGCTTCAATTAGCTTGTTATTCTTCCTATTTCTGCATTCATTAGCATAATGACCTACTTCTCGACATGCCCATCATTTGCCGTTGTTTTTTCCTGCAGGGCAATAAGCGGCTTTTCTAAAAAATCTTTGTCTTTTGGGACTTGGTTTGTTATAATATTTTCTTCTACGCTTTTGGTATCTCTGCTTGTTAAAGCTCTTTTTCTTAGGAATTTTCTTTTTCTTCTTTTCTCAGGTTCCTTTCCCCATTGATGAGGTAAATCCCAGCAATTTAAGAACTGCTTCTTAATCTTCTTTTGCTTTTGAAGATCAAGACATTGTTCACTGACCCATTTTTGTAAATAGGAAATTCTTGAACTAAGGGTATCAACAACATCTGTTCGTTCAAGCAATGCCATGTATTTTTCATTAAGTATAGAATTTATAGGCTATGGTAATTTGTCATAGGACATACCAAGATTTGTTTCATTATGCCCAATTTTGTAGTAGTATTGACTGAATTCAGCAATATAATTTTCTAGATATCTAATATCCAATAGTTCTATATTGTTAATCTTTCTTTGCCATTCTCTTGCTTTATCTTCATAATCAGGTTTAGCTCTGATGAATTCAGTTTCAATTTCTTTTCTCGAACTTCTAAACATAGTAGTTGGTATTTCCATTACTCTTAATGTATTTTTACTATTTTTACTTAATAAATCATACCAGTCAGCTACAGTACAAGAGAAACTATGCTCGATATAATTAGGAAGTTTGCCGCAGTCCATGTAATATTTAGGTTTAAAATACTATTTATTTCTCTTTTCCAGTGCTCAAATATTTCTTCTCTATTACAGGCTCCATCAATGTTTAAGATATATCTAGTTTGGCTAATTGGGGTAAGGTCAATTTCTTCATATGTCGTGCTTTTCCTTAGGATAAACTTGAAGGAAAAACTACTTGTCCGTCCTACTGACACATACCGAGGTATTACGAAATGAGTATTTCTTCTAGATGGTCCACCAAATTTTTTAGGTTTAGGAATGACATTCTTAACTAGATTAGTCTCTGTTTCATATAGGTCGATTTCTTCTCCAATCTCATTGATTTCATTTTCAGTAGTCATTTTACCATATTTCTTATCAAGTTTTGTTCTAATTTCTTCTAATGGTAATACATTGAGGTCCTCTAATTTATTCAAATTCATCTGCTGATATATTTCTTCTTCTAATTGGACATTATTGGTCTCTTCATTATTATCAGACAAATGTCATGTTTATCACTAATTATGCCCATGATTTTATTTAATTCTTTCGGAATTTTTTTCCCGAACCTTTTTTGTAACTCTTCAAGAGTATATTGTTCACACTCCATCTTCTTTTTCTTTCTTTTTAGTCGATTTTTCACCAGATTGTTCTGCTACTTCTTTTTGGATTTTTATCTCTTGCAAAGGAAATTGAATCTTGTTTTTAGGATTTTGGAAAGGATATTTATACTGAAAAGAGTACTAATACTAGGAATAACTTTTTCGCTATGCCTAACTTCGTTAATGGGAGAAAGATGGACTACAGTTAACTGATTTTTAAGCTCCTTTAGTTCAGTCTTAATTTTAGCTAATTCGGCTTTTAATTCTAAAGTTATATCAGTGATATAGTTTAATTGAGGTGCTAATGTGGTAGCACCTTCTAGTGAGTGGATGATATGTGAATAATTAGGACCAGGGCAAGCAGGTGATGATTTAAGCATTAATTACAGTTAAATACAATTATTTAGCTTAATTAATCATTAACTAGCTTAATAATCTTAATTATTTTTGTGCACGTGGGTCTAATACCAGTTGAAAGAAGGCCTCAAGTTATACCAGTGGGAAAAATATCACAAACACAAATTTAGATTTTTCAAAAGTAAGTTTTTAAGGATTGAAGGTGGATTTGTAAATATGAAAAGTTTTTGGGCGCGCTTTGCAAACTAGAATAGTGCCTGGGTCTAGAAAATAATTCAAATAAAAATTTGCGGGTCCTTTCTATTAGTTTCTCCAAAAGACAAGGTACCTTATATTTAGTTTTAATAACCGAGGGTCCTTAAAATAGTTTACACTAAACTGAGGGTACCTCTGTGTAGTTTATTGCCTAAAAGAGTATCCCATAAACAAGCATTTTCTTCAACGAAGAGCAAATTTATCCTGATTCCTCTTAATTTGTGTAAAGCATAATTTGCCGAACACCTTAATATGCTTATAGAAAGGCTTTTGATGATAAAGCACCTCATATGGTGTTTTCCTAACTAAAAACTTGCTATGTGTTCTATTGATTAAGTGGGCGACCGCAAGTACACACTCACCCCAAAATTTTCTGGGCAGACTGGCTTGGAATAGGAGAGCTCGGGCCGCGTGCAAGACATGCCTATGTTTTCTCTCAACTTTACCATTTTGTTGGGGCATATCGATGCAACTACTTTGATGCAAAATTCCATGTTCACAGTAGAATTGTTGCATTGGTCTAGATGTAAACTCTGACCCATTATCACTCCTTATAATTTTAACATTGGTCCCAAATTAATTTTGGATCATGACAACAAAGTCCTTTAAAAGTTAACTTTGTATCACTTCTCTCAACCATCAAATATACCCAAGTGGCTCGACTTGCATCGTCCACTATGGTGAGGAAGTAATGAGCCCCACAAGAAGATTACTCTTCATAAGGCCCCCAAATATCACAATGAATAAGCTCAAAAACACACTTAGCTTTATTAGAACTCATGGGAAAACGATTACGAGTTTACTTTACACGATAACAAGTTTCTCACACATCATCCTTATTCTCACCATTAATTACTCCTAAACCAGTAGGTAATAAAGATAAGACTCCATGGGATGGATGCCCTAGTCGCTTGTGCCATAAACTGATAGAACTGACCGCATTCACTTAATTTTTCTCCAATGACCCTCCTTGAGATAGTAGACTCCTCCTCTTTACTCACCCGCACCAATTGGAGTCCTCAAAATACGGTCTTGCAAGGCACAAAAGTCATTAAAAAATGTCACACAACAATTCACATAATTTTGCAGCTAAAATAAGATTGCGCTTAAGTGACGGAACAAAAAGAACGTTATTCAATCTTATTTGGGTGTCCAAAATCACAGATCCCTCTTTACTAGTAAAGGTTTGCATTCGGTTTGGTAACCCAATAGCAATTGGAAAGACTTGCTCGGCTTCCTGTATTATACTCAAGTCTCCAGCCATTTAACACAATTTCGCTGTCAAACATCCACACTTGTTTACCTGATAATTTTTCACAGCCCAGTTTTGGGCTTTTGATGAGACTGAGCAGCCTTTGGATTTGCTCCTAGGTCAGGCTCGGTACCACGGATGGGCAAGCTTCAGCAGCTGCAACAACAATTGGGCCACTCTCGCCTTGGGCTTGGGTAGCATTTGCTGTTTCACGCCCAGAACCTCGGCCATGACCCTATCCTCGTCTTCCTCCTTGGTTGCTTTTACCACAACCCCTCATCGACGTCCTTAAGTACTCCAATTTCATGAGTACCCAATCAATTCATAGTAGCTAGCCTCATCATGGCCAAATTTACCACAGTGGGTGCACGTCGGCCTATCGCCTACAGGGTTCTTCTCTCTAGCCATGAATGCAATTACACTTTTGGTATGATGATCTCTCTCCATCATGACCCATTTATGGTTCTCTTCTTGTTGTATGATATTAAAAATATTGCCCAAAGATGGTAAGGGATCATATGGGAGGATCTGACTATGAACATTTGAAAAGGACTCATCGTTTAGCCCCATCAGGAACTGATGTGTTTTCCCTTCGTCTACCATCTTTATAATCTTCTCTCCAATCTTACATTCACACTTGCCATAGGTACAATGTGAAATTTTGGTATAGTTGTCTAACTCACTCGACAAAGCCATTAATTTGTTATAAAATTCAACAACCTCTAAACCTTCTAATTTACATGATGCAAGGTCTGACTTTAGTTGGTGAATTTTAGGAGTGCTAGGAACAGCATACCGTTTTCTAAGATTTTCCCACATTGATTGGGCTATTTCAGCGTAGGCTATGCTGGCGTGAAGCTGAGGATCAATAACATTGACAATCCATGAACAAATTATGGAGTTTGCCATCTCTGGGGCAATCAGCTCGCTTTGATCTTCTCCTTCTTTTGTATCTGGTTTGTCTAAGGTTCCTTCAATGAACCCTAGCTTATTTTTAGATTTAAGTGTCGTTCTTATGGCCTTACTACATAGTTCATAATTTTTCTCGGTGAAGATAACCGAGGTGATGACAACTCCTGGCCCTTCAGAGGGATATAGATAGTATGGGGACTGACTTTCAATAACGAATTTCTTTTCCCCAGTCATTGGTCTGATACCATGTAGAAACTAGAAACTTGATGAAGAGATTTTTTGGGAAACCATGGCCAAATGTGCCGTGTGTATCTATTTCTTCCTCTTCTCCTCTAATTACGAGCTTAGAAATAGGATTAAATACAAAGTAAACCCTAATTATGCTATATCTTACAAAGCAAGTAAAGAAAGAGTTCTAACCAAATACAAACATAAAATATTACAAAATAATACCTGAAGGATTTTATTTCCGTAACACGTATATACGTTTTGTAGTCTCCTTTATGAATAAAGGTCTAATACTTTTTTTTGCTTTGTAGATACTTGAAGACGCTGGATCCTCATTCCAAGTTATAGCACTTTTCCACTATTTGGTTACAAGATGCGAGATCATTTAGTTTTCCATTTTATTTTTATACACCATTTTATGTATTTAGACATAAAATTTAAGAATAGCTCATCTAGTTTCTAGAACTGTTTCTAGACTTAGAATGCTTTTGGTATCATATACATGGTTTTGGTTTGCAACAAATATTTACAAACTTATGGTTTTTGATTCAATAGATATATATAATTGGTATTACTGCACTTTTTCTTAGGCTATTTAATATTATACCATTGTATTGATTATACGATTGACACTAGCGCCATAGAATTATTAATGACACAAACAATTGGTCGTTATTACATCAGCTCATTGCGATTTTCAACAACAAAAAAATTTTTCATTAGTCCTTATTGAAACAATAACGACAGAACAAAGTTGTCGTTATTGACAACATTATAAATTTTTTATTTCTAATTTTCTAAATAAACGATTAACAATATGGTCGTTACTATTATTTTTCATCCCTAATTAATTAAATAATAATGACAATGTGTGTTTTCGTCGTTATTAGAATAACGATGAAAACTTTTCATGTTGTCGTTAAAATTCTTAATGATGTGACCAATAACGATGGACGACGACTAACATTGTTTTGGTCGTTAAAGCCTTTAACGACGTAAAATTATGTTTTTAATGACCAACTTTTTTGTCGTTAGAAACCTGATGGGGACCATATTCGTAACCCTTCCAACGTCTCCCCCTCCATCCCACAAGAGACCAGCACCATCAAGGAAGTTAAGGAAGTGCAAGCAATGGTCAGAAACATCATGAACAACACCAATGACCTGCTGCCCAGTTCAACCAAAAATTGGCCCAGTTTTGTCAATCTTTTTGGACCCGTGACTAAGGGTATAATTGACTACCATGACCACCATTTTTAGTTTAAGATGTTATCTTTCCAATAAGCCAAGTTGCAAGTCATTTGGACATCATTTGCTAGGTCAAATAGCCAGATTTGTCGAAACAAAGGAAGCATTAGGTTACCTATTGAACTCCAACGTTTTTGAAACTTTAGGGCATAAAAGATAAGATAAATATTTATTAAATCATCAGCCTTAAAGGACCAGGAATCACCCCCTTGTGCTGCTAGTAACCAGCAAAAAGGACGGTTTTAATTCCTTTGGACCGATCCATAGCTAGTTAGTACATAGTGATGTAATTCTTGGTTTTCTCATGTCCTTAGCTACAAATTGACTTATACCTGGGTAATTTTAGCAGCATTAGAAGGTTGACAACTCATTTGGGAGCATCATTAGTCCTAATGAGGTGTCATAAGTAGGGTTAGACCTAGTAGTACTTAGGCTATGGCTTGAATTGATCCCTAAATGTACTAATTGTCTCTTGGCTGCATTTTGAACACTTAGGGAGCCGTGTGAGGGACCTTAAAAGGCAGCCAAAGCTCTCTTGTAATCAATCTTGAATGAATTTGAACTTTGAGTTGCGAAAACTCTCTCCATTCTCTCTCAAAATTCCTAGTGTTATATCTTGAGTGGTTGGCAACCTCAAGTGGGTCTCTAGGTCTTCTTAACTCAACTAAGAAGGTGATTCATTTCTATAACTTAGTTGAAGAAAGAAGATTGCCCAAGTGTGCAAACCAAGGTGGGTCTTCAATCACCCTTGCTAGTCCACTTGTTTCTATCTTGGTTCTTGGTTACTTTGGTTCCATTTTTATCCTTCTACCCAAATGCATCCTTGTTTCCCTTTTGCTTAACCTTGCATTAGTGAAGCTTGAATACGTTAAGTGGTATCAAAGCTTAGGCTACTCTCTTGGCTACGCTTCCATCACCCAAACACATCCCCAAACACAAGAACCACCAAAACAGCCCAAACACTTCTTCCACAAAATTCCAGCCATGCCAAAATAGAAAGGCAGCACGGCCACCCCGTGCCACAATGGCATGACTGTGCCACCTCCAGAAACCCCACTCCTTCTGGCAGCAATTTAGCATGGCTGCCCCATGCTACCCCACACGACAGTGCCACATTCCAGGCCACAAAATTCACCGTCAGCTAAAGCGCGCTCCCACACTGTGCCACACCGCATGACCGTGCCACCCCCTTCCCGTCCCAAAACAGCCACTCCTCACTCTAAAGCCATCATGTCTACTAGCCTCACTCCCGAACAAGTGGCCGAGCAAGCCCTTAGAGAGAAGGTCGAGCTAGAAGTCCAAGTGAATTATCTTCGATCTCAACTTGGTCAAATGATGTAAGAAAGGCGAGGCACTCTCTTTGCGAGTATCCCATTAAGAGAATTGTCACTTTGGCCGAATATCAAGCTTCTTATGAGGAGCTAGATGATGAGAATGATGGAGAAGAAAAGGAGCTTCTCATGACCGAAGCTCTTGAAGAAGTTGAAGAGGGACCCAATGAAGGAGGAATGCTTGTGATAAGAAGAGCCTTGAGTGGTATTGCTTTCCAACAAGACATGGAGCAAAGGGAGAACATCTTCCACACCCGGTGTACTGTAAAAGGGAAGGTTTGCTCTCTTATTATTGATGATGGAAGTTGTGCCAATGTTGCTTCTAAGACCCTAGTGGAAAAGCTCAAGCTTTCGGTCTCTCCACACCCAAGCCCTTACACTATACAATGGCTCAATCAAGATAAAGGCTTACAAATCTCTTCTCATTGTTTACTTGGTTTTTCAATTGGCAAGAACTATAAAGATGAGATTTGATATGACATTGTGCCCATGGATACTTGTCATGTCCTATTAGGATGTCCATGGTTGTTTGATCAGAGCGTGATGTATGATGGTCGGTTAAACATATATACATTTACCAAAGACCACAAAAAGATCACACTCACCCCTCTCAAACCCAACTCACAAAAAAGGCCTCAAGACACTCCTAGCATGGATGTCTTTCTCACCACCCTTCTCCATTCCCAACTCCATAAATATAATGATTTCAAGGATTGGATTTTACTTGGCCAAGGACCGGCCGAAACTAAGGATTCTTCCCATCCTTTGCTTTCCCCTCTCCTCAAAGATTTTGAACATTTCTTCCCTAGTGAGGTTCCTCATGGCCTCCCTCCCAAAAGATCCATACAACACAAAATAGACCTCATCCCCGGTGCCACCCTCCCAAACAAGCCGGCCTACCGAATGAACCCCCAAGAGACTCAAGAAGTGCAACGGCAAGCAGATAAGCTTCTTACTAAAGGCTTGATCCGTGAAAGCCTTAGTCTACGTGCCGTGCCAGCCTTGCTTGTTCCTTAGAAAGATGGGTCGATGAGAATGTGTGTGGATAGTAGAGCGATTAACAAAATCACCAACAAGTATTGCTATCCTGTCCCATGGTTGGAGGATCTCCTAGATGTGCCACATGGAGCCACCATCTTTTCCAAGATTGATCTTAGAAGTGGCTACTATCAAATCCAGATATATGAAGGAGATGAGTGGAAGACAGCCTTCAAGACTAAAGGAGGTCTCTATGAGTGGCTTGTTATGCCATTCGGGTTGACAAATGCACTAAGTACCTTTATGAGGCTCATGAACCAAGTCCTCAAGCCCCTCATTGGCAAGTTTGTTGTTGTCTACTTTGACGACATCTTGGTGTATAGCAAAAGTGAAAAGGAGCATGCCCATCATCTTCAACAAGTCTTGAGTATTCTATCTCAAGAAGAGCTCTATGGAAACTTAGAGAAGTACCACTTTTTCACTTCTCAAGCTATATTTTTAGGCTATGTTGTGTCGGCCCAAGGAATTCATGTTGATGAGAGCAAGATTCAAGCAATCCGAGATTGGCCCATTCCTACTTCAATTCAACAAGTTAGGAGCTTCCATGGCCTAGCCTCCTTCTATAGGAGGTTTGTGAGAGACTTTAGCACCATTGTTGCCCCCATGACTGAGGTGCTTAAGGCCAAAAGATTTGAGTGCACCAAGCAAGCTCAAAGGGCCTTTGAAGAAATCAAGTGCAAGCTCACAAGTGCGCTCGTTCTAGCTCTACCAAGCTTCTCCAAAGTATTTGAGGTAGAATGTGATGCTTCCGGTGTTGGGATAGGGGCGGTCCTATCTCAAGAGAAAAGACCCGTGGCTTTCTTTAGTGAAAAGCTCAATGATGCCAAGTGGAAGTATTCAACATATGACAAAGAATTTTATGCCATTGTGAGAGCTTTGGAGTAATGGAGGCACTATTTGGTGGGAGGAGTATTCATTCTTCATTCAGATCATGAGGCTCTCAAATTCATACAAGGGCAACACAAGCTCAACCCAAGGCATACAGAGTGGGTTGAGTACCTCTAAGCCTTTCATTTTGTGGTCCACCACAAGTTGGGTTAACTCAACAAAGGGGCAGATGCATTATCAAAAAGGTACCTCTTACTCTCTACCTTGGAATCTAAAGTCCTTGGTTTTGAGATTATTAAGGGGTCGTATGCCAAAGATGAAAACTTCAAGGAAACTTATGAGAAGTGCTCTATCCATGCCCACGGCTTGTTTCACTTGGAGCATGGGTTTCTCTTCAAAGGAACCCGGCTATGCATACCAAAGAGTGGGTTTCGGGAACTCTTGATTCAAGAGCTCCATAGTGGGCTTTCTCCGGACATTTTGGCATTGAGAAGACTAGTTCCATACTTAAGGAACACTATTATTGGCTAGGCATGACCAAAGATGTGGAACATTTTGTGAGAAGGTGCTCCACTTGCCAACTTGCCAAGAGCCACCTTCGGCCTCAAGGTCTCTATTCTCCCCTCCCGGTTCCACATGGCCCATGGAAAGATGTAAGCTTGGATTTCATTACTAGGTTGCCAAGGACACAAAGACACAAGGATTCCATCATGGTGGTGGTGGATAGACTCTCAAAGATGGCACACTTTGTGGCATATCATACCATAAATGATGCCTCTCTTATTGCTAATCTCTACTTCAAAGAGATTGAGTGTCTCCATGGCATACCAAGAAGTATGGTCTCGGATCGAGACACAAAATTCTTGAGTCACTTTTAGCTCACTTTGTGTAGAAAGTTAGGCACTCATCTTAAGTTTAGCATAACTTGCCACCCACAAATGGATGGTCAAACGGAGGTGACCAACCGCACTTTGGGAACCTTGCTTCGGGTTCTAGTCAAGAAAATCATCAAAGGGTGGGATGAGTTGCTTTGTCAAGCCGAGTTTGCCTTCAACCGAATACTAAGTAAGGCTACAAGTCTTTCCCCCTTTCAAGTGGTGTATGGTTACAATCCAATATCTCCCTTAGACTTAGTTCCAATTCCAAATCCAGCCAAGTTTAGTTGGGAGGCCGAAAAGAGGGCAAAGGAAATCCAAGAGCTTCATGCCAAAGTGAGGGAACGGATTGAAAAGTCCAATGAGCAAGCCAAGTCACATACCGACAAGCATAGGAAAGAAGTTCATTTTTAGCCCGGAGACTTGGTTTGGATCCATTTGAGGAAGGAAAGATTCCCAAGCAAGTGCAAGTTAAAGCTCATGCCAAGGTCGGATGGCCCATTTGAAGTACTTGAAAAGATTGGTCCAAATGCCTATAAAGTGGACCTTCCTGGTGAGTATGGAATCTCTGCCACCTTCAATGTGGCTAACCAAAGTCCTTACTATGAGGAAGAAGAAGAACTTCCAAGCTTGAGGTCAAACTCCAATCAAACCGGAGAGTATGATGGGGACCATCTTCATAACCCTTCCAACCTCTCCCCCTCCATCACACAAGAGCCCAGCACCATCAAGGAAGTCAAGGAAGTGCAAGCAATGGTCAGAAACATCATGAACAACACTAACGACCTGCTGCCCAGTTCAACCGAAAATTGGCCCAGTTTTGTTAATTGTTTTGGACTAGCTACGGAGGGTATAAGTGACTGCCATGACCCTCCTCTTTTAGTTTAAGATTTTATCTTTCCAATAAGGCAAGGTGCAAGTCATTTGGACATCATTTACTAGGTCAAATAGCCAGATTACTCAGACAGTGCAGGCTGGGCAGGATTCCCGCGCATGGCCGGAACAAAGGAAGCATTGGGTGACCTATTGAACTCCAATTTTTTGAAACTTTGTGGCATGAAAGATAAGATAAATATTTATCAAATCATCAGCCTTAAAAGGACCAGGAAGCACCCCCTTGTGCTGCTAGTAACCAGCAAAAAGGATGGTTTTAATTCCTTTGGACCGATCCATAGCTATTCTTGGTTTTCTCATGTCCTTAGTTGCAAATTGACTTGTACCTGGGTAATTTCCACAGCATTAGAAGGTTGACAACTCATTTGGGAGCATCATTAGTCCTAATGAGGTGTCACAAGTAGGATTAGACTTAGTAGTACTTAAGCTATGACTTGAATTGATGCCTAAATGTACTAATTGTCTCTTGGCTGCATTTTGAACCCTTAGGGGGGCCATGTGAGGGACCTTAAAAGGCAGCCAAATCTCTCTTGTAATCACTTTTGAATGAATTTGAACTTTGAGTTGTGAAAACTCTCTCCATTCTCTCTCAAAATTGCTAGTGTTATATCTTGAGTGCTTGGCAACCTCAAGAGGGTCTCTAGGTCTTCTCAACTTAACTAAGAAGCTGATTCATTTCTGTAACTTAGTTGAAGAAAGAAGATTACCCAAGTGTGCAAACCAAGGTGGGTCTTCAATCACCCTTGCTAGTCCACTTGTTTCTATCTTGGTTCTTGGTTACTTTGGTTCCATTTCTATCCTTCTACCCAAATGCATTCTTGTTTCCCTTTTGCTTAACCTTGCATTAGTGAAGCTTGAATACATCAAAACCTCTTTTCTAGTAGTGCAGATAAGATATTATTTTTTTTTTTTCCAAGAAAGAACTTCTTCCTTCCAGCTATAATGCAAGTTAAGAGATACCTAAAAACAATAAATATGAGTCAACATTTATCAATGACTATCAAATATTAAAGGAATAATGAATAAGAAAAGTAAAATGATTTTTTTTAAAAAAAAGGGGTTAGGGCAGCTTTAAGGTTGGCTGGGAAGGGGTTTCGTATTCTTGGTGGGAGCAATATAAGAGTCATGAGTGGCCATCGAGGCCATGGATAGATATCTAGAGTTACATACGGATGGCTTGGTGGCTTTAGTGGTAGTAGTCTTCGTGGAGGTAGCCAAAAACAAAGAGAGAGAGAGTAGGCAGTGATCAACATTTTCATCGAGGAGTAAGATGAAGCTGGTGGGGGCGTCGGTGTTTTCTGGTCAGAGGGCGGCTGGGTTTTGTTGGTATGGACTTGTGAGGACCCAAATTGGTCATGTGTGCCCCCTTAATCATGAAAAATTGGTAGATTAGGGCTTACTTTAAGAGAGTGAAAATGAGAAGGAGGGTGTCGGGGCGGTATTTGTGGTGGTTCCAATGGCCGTTTCTACTGATGGTGGAGTCGACAAGGTTCATGGAAGACATTGGACCAATATTTTATTAACTTCAGTTACTAGTGACCTGTTTTCCAGCAGTAGAAGGCAAACCTGAAAAGAAGGCATAGAAGCAGGTCTAAGAGGAGGAGCTCGTGGCGGAAGATACTATAGTGTTGGTGGTTGGGTCAAATGTTTTAAAATATCGTAAGAGCACAGCTGTCATTATTGTATTTAGAGGACAATCCACAAAGATGAGACATGAATTTAGATCACTTACTGGTATGGCTGAAAGCTAAAACTAACTAAATTAAATGAGGCCACAAACTAACAACAGATTGAAAAGATAAAAAAAAAATTTTTTAAAAGGAATGCTTATAACTATCTAAATGCATTCTTATTACCCTAAGAATTATTCCAATTAACATCTTTAAGGGGGGGGGGGGGGGGATGGAAAAAGGTGCTTAGAACTAGCCAAAATGAATGACAATGGACGCTTCATGCTTGTCAAATGTTAACATTCATTAACTAGCTAATGAGATATAAGAATAGAAAAAGGAATTAAAAAAATAAATAAAACTAATAGCTGGGCTGAAGGAAAGGCAAAAAGAACGGGCCCGATTGCATGAGGAAGAGGCAAGAGAAGATGGGCTGATAGTTATGTCAAGTAGGTAGCCGAAGAGCTACATTTGTATTTTCCGAGCCAACTTCTTTTACACCTAATTTAAAATTTTTATTCATATTTTTTGAAATTCCATTACTCTGCCCAAATAAATAAAACATGTATTAAAAACCCTGTTTTAATATTTCTTCCAAGCAATTATTAGGTGTTAAAGGGTAATAAAATATAAGAATTTTGATCTGAGCAATACCCTCAAACCGAAATTTTCTTATCCTCGATTGAAATAAACTAAGCTACTTAGGAAAAGAAAAATAAGAAAAAAAAAATCCTAACTCACTTTTGTAGAAAGCACAGTTGCACTCAGTTTGTGCACCGAGCACTTTAAGCCCTATGTTACCCCTAGTGGTCGTGCAAGGTCTTGTGTATAGAAGATATATCCATAAAATCTTAAAAAGAATGTAAAGAAAACAAAAAAGAAACAAAAAATAGAATTCTTTTTTGGGTTTTTAAAACCATACATACAACACTAGGGGAAAGTACATACATATGCCAATCAACTAGATCGCTCCAGCAACCTGGACATTAGATTATATATAAGCATAGTGCATAAATCAAGAACCCACTGATGACATCCATACTCCATATTTCAACCCACTTATCAATTAAGAACAAACCTAAATATTAGAACTTCACTTTAAGGATCATGTGGAACACTCACACTCATGTATTTAGGATATGAAACGGTTCACTCAATTCAACTTTCAATCATACAAACTACCATAGGCTTGCTAGGACTCTTAATTCTCCATCATTAAGATGCAAAATACACCACGATAATAAAGAGAAATTCACAAGGGTTGTAATGGGGTTAAGTATTAAGGGTAAGAGAGGGACAATCAATTTGGGAAATGAAGAGCTAAAAGCTAAGTGACTTAAACAGCAACCAGATGCTTCCACCAACTATGCAACACACATATGCTCTCCTAACCGACTATGACAACGTAAGCATACACCCCTCAAAAACGAAATATTGAAAATGAGTTAAATTAATCAAAACCAAATATATACAACCATGCTAAACACGCTTATTCACAACACTTTTTTTCTTATAAGCAAGTCAATACATCCCCTCTGCGCACCAAAAGAAAACAAAAAAAGTAGATCCAACTACATCATCATCCAAAGGCTACCACAAAGTATCAAGTATTATAGTGTTGCTCTACTAGACTTGGCTTAGGTAATAGAAAATGTGTTTTGGCCAATGGCTAAATGGAAGGGTGCACAACAAAAGGAAATGGTCAAAGGCTCAAAGGATTAGCAAGGGTCAAACATTCAACTCAAGGTGGCAATTTGGTTTATGTGACTCACAAAACAAAGAATGCCCCTATCATGGAAGATACACACATAGAATAAAATATGAGACTAAAATGATGAATTAGTCTTTAAGACTGAAAAAATCACAGATTTCATCTACCAAAGTCAAGGTAGCTTTCTATCGAAATATCAAGAGTTAGGATGAAGGCATAAAATATCACACTTTAGACTAAATTCTATCATGCACTTTATATACAATGTAATAACCAAGGTACAAGAGAATATAGTCAATCAAAAATAGCATATATCCCCCAAAACAAAACAAAAATCTTTATAGTTTTCAAAATTTTTCCTTTTCTTCTTTTTTTGGGAATATGATTTCCCCACCCCCATGTAAGATCACACAATAACCCCGTTGGATGTGAAAGGAAACATAAAAACTCAAAAGAAAAACCAAAAAGAAAAGCATATACATAAAAAACCCAAAAAAGGAAGAAAAATGGCATGATGCTACGATTACATTTAGTCTTTAGAAAATTTGGTAGAAAGAAAAGTTGAACGAAAAAAATGAGGAGAAAGTGAGTTTTTTCCTCTTATTTGGATTGAGCAAAAATAGAAGAATTTGGATGAGAAATTTGAATGCTAATGAAGTATTTGAATCATGTTGATATCATCTAAATAATGTGAGGTTGGAGGAGGTCGGGAATTGTTTTAGGAACATTTCCTATACTTTTCTCCCAATTTTGTGAGGAAAATTTATCACTTGTTTCTAACAATTTTTCTACCTAATTTTGCTCCATATTTTTTTTTTCATAGTAATTTTCTCTAAAGCAAATACAAAAAAAAAGTTACTTTTTCAAATTTTTTGCTTTCTGCTACTAGGTCCAAACAGAGCCTAAAACTAATAGTGAAAATAAAATAAAGGAACAAATATATACAAAAGAAAATAAAATAAAAAGAGAAGTTAGAAAGGAATGATTATACGAAGTCAAGTGCAAAGGTGCACCTCAACAATAGCCTCCTAAATTCCATTTGGATAAATGCTCATAGAGCATCAGCTACTCCATATCAAGATAAAAATTGCTACTCAAATAATAACCCATCAGTGAATGCAACAACTTATCAAACGTCCTTAAACAACCGTTGGTAAAATAAATGCAATAAAAATTTAGAGAGTTGGTGCTAGAAAGAGTATGCCTATAGCATTGATGTAGCTCTGTTAAGGGCCCATTCCAATTTTTTAAATCATTTGACCCAATCATGTAACAAACAAACATACTTAAAATTAGCCAGCAATTTCATGATTGGCCTATAATCATTGTCATCATGAATGAGCTACGAAAAACAGTGGGTTAAAAGTCTTCAAGCCTCTTACTGTCAGAGTACTTAAGAGTGTAGTTTAGAATAAAATTCTCAGTTACATAGGTCATAATCTCTGCAAAACTAGGCTTTGAGGCCTCAAAGAAGTTGTCAGCTTGGGTCAAAAGGAAAGGACTCATATTCAACATGTGAACTCGCACTAAGATTTTCATTTTCATCTGAGCCATATGAAAAAGACTCCTATTTCATAGAGAAATTGTCATTATCAAATCCTAAACTAGTGAGCTTAACCATTTCTTTACATGACTCTTGTTCATATATATCTTCAAACTTATTAAAACCAGCATGCTCATATTCATCAGAAAAGCCCCCATATATTTCACTAGCATTCCCAAATTCATCACCCTTTTCAAACTCACAAGACTGGTAAAAGAGCTAGATGGGTTAGGAGAAACTGGGTCATCCTTAGTGACATCCCCAAATGTGCTAGGTTTAAGTGTAAGGTTAGGGGATATAGAGATAGGGAGGTCATTCTTTTATTCTAGGTTAGGAAAAGCCATATCATCATGCAAATTAGACCTAGTAAGATGAGAGGGCACAAAATCATCATAGAGACTAACTTCAGGTCTATGAGATCTTAAACAAGAGTTAGAGTTATACAAATTATTATCCTCTTTACTCTGATTAAAGCAATAACAACATTCAACACTTTCTCTGTCGTAGTCTCCATCAATTTACCAATGATATCATTCATTGCACATGCAGCATATGCAATCACGATACACACACTTATGAACATCATCATTAGAAGACTCACAATAATCACACAAAATAAGAGGCATATAAGAGTAAGATGGATTGTTATAAGTGCCCCTAAAGTGATCTTGGGGTGAGGATTAACATGAAAAGCATATGGGTTGTGAGTGTGGTATCATAAGGTCCTTCTAGCCTGTTCAAACTAATAAGTGTCCTAGGCCAATTTTTCAAAGAAATTCCTAACCTCATCTTAAGTTTTAAAAGACAATCCTCATAAACCTTCAGGGCACATAAACTAAACATGAGCTAAGACAAACCCACAATGATGACCTTACAAAATTTTCATATTTCAAAATTTTTGTTCAATCACGAACAATAATGATTACTTTTTGATGAATAGCACCAAAAAGGTGCATGTTCAAATTCAAGGAAATGTAAAAGTGTGTTCTTTTTTTTAATCAATTTTCAAAGTTTTCATTTTTTGTATTTTATTTTGATTTTGTAATTTTTATGAGTTTTTATTTTTCGAAGAAAAATAAAAGGCAGCAATATAAATTCTTATAAACAACAAACTACTTAAACAAAACAAAAATAAGAAAATAGATTATATACTAAAAAAAATAAGTCATCTAAACTAAATACAGATCGAAAAGATAAAAACTAACCTAATTTCAAAGTCGTCGTGCCCAGTGATGGTGCCAAAAACGTGTTGAATAATTGTCAAAGAATTTGAAAATACTGCAAACGCAAGGCTCTCGTCATACTTACACTATAGGAAAAGTTGTGTGTCTTCACGCTTAAAATTACATTTGCCCACGGATATATGGGTATCAGCGAGTAGTCGCCGCGCTTAAGCTAAGCATGCCAATTGAAAGAGTGGGGAAATATACCCCACACTTGATATCCATAGCAACAGCTAAAGCTCACACCCTTATAAGTGTGGGGAATGATGTCTTTCCCTACGGATTATGCGATGGCACTGGGTTGCACATGTAAGAGTGGGGAAATTTGTCTTTTTGGGAATGTTGGAGTTCGATATCTTTCACCTGTAAGTGTTACAACCGGCACATAATTAACTAGCTTTTGAACAACTAACTAACTTTTGAACGACTATTTTAATAATGTTGGCACACATTTTTGTAGGCATGTTTTGTGCCTTTTTTTTTCGAACTTTAGTATTATTGAAAACTTTTATAAATTGCATATAATTTAATTTGGACAATGCTTAAAATTCTTATAACTTTTGCGTATGCATTTGCACATTTGAGCATATATATATATATATATATATATATATATATATATATATATATATATATATATATATATATATATATATATATATATATATACATACATACATACATACATATATAGATACACACACACTCACACACAATTAAAAAAAAAAGTTCAATAACCTCATAATCATTATTGAACGAATTGTCATTTTATTATTAAGAGTTCACAAGTACCATACAAGGACAATGGAAATGAATTGCAACATTCCAAATGCGTCCTAAGAGTGAAAATATGATATGAAAATGTGATGTAAATACACATCCAACAAGCGAGAGTTTGCCAACTAATATTGACATGTAACATCTGAAACAGGGGAAAAAGTCACTTTGGATGTGTAGAATTTCAAAGTGTGACTCATACAATTCAAAAGCCTCCATTTCCTCAATTTCTTATCCCTTCTCATTGCACATTACCCTTACTTGCAATCTAAAAATACCAAATCAATCCATTAGGAAAAAAAATATATTATACCATGTTATAAAAATTGAATCAAGCATCAATCATCTTGAAAATAAAACCACTCCTTAACCCAATAAAAAAAGAATAGAGAAAAAAATTGTGAAACTTGACTAAAACAACATTAACCTGCATTCAGAAACTATGAAATTTATACCATTCCCTAACTCTTCAAAGTTAAGTTGAGCTAGGGAAGAGACGATAAACTTACGAGTGCAATTTTGTCCAATTTCTCACGAAGCACAGAATCTAACATGTTTCCATTTTAAAAGATTATAACAAATATTTCAAATATGAAAAAAAATTCTTATTTGTACCAATCCCGCTAGGTAGAAAACAATAAGTTCCTTCTTCTCTAAAGAATGATATTAGTGTACCTCCTTGGGATGATTTTTCAGGACTGCATTAACAAATATGCTTACCTAAGCATGAGTCAACTGGAATAAAAAAAAAGGAAACTATCAATGAGAAATAATGGCATGAGTATACCAATATGAATGTTACATGATTCGCAATCTAACATACTTCACTAAGTATATTTACATAATTTAAAACAATCTTCTTACTGGAGTCAAAACATTTTGTTCCTGTCGTTTTGTAGTTTCATGCTCATTGGATGTTGTCTGAAGCATATGTGAAGATATCATGCAAGTGTTTTTTACCAGCTTGTTCATTCCCATAAAATTTCTCTAATAACAAACATGAAATAAATAGCTACATCATCAACTCAACATATAAATTAGGAAAAAGAAAACAGAATGTTCGATTTGTATATATACCTTCAGATTTTCCTTTTTATTTTTTACTTGACTATGCCTTAATTGTGTGCTACCCTCTGTTGAATTGCCTCCTGGGGTAGGACACCCTTTTCTTATAAGTTCCACATGAGATCGACCGCCATCATAATTACAAGTAGTATGTTTTGATGGTTGAGCACTAGGTCTGACAGCACCAGCATTAAAAAGCATGGAGCTAGGTTGTAAAGGACTATCACTCTGGCCACCATGGGTAAGAGATCGAACTATGTTGTTAACATTCGATGGCTTTGACAATCACAAACAATGTGTAAAAAATTTCAGAAAATATCCAAATTAACCAACATATTTCATTTTTACTTCAATAAATAGAAATTTAATGATATATCCTCTTTACTTACCGTTGTCTTTCCTGTTTTTTTTTGTTGACCACCATGCACGAATTTGATTTGCTTTGATGACCTTGCACCTCTTTGTGTTTGATTCTCTAAAAGCACATACATAGAAATTTAATCAAGTATTGAAATGAACTATAACTTACAAACATCTAATATTTCACTACCTAGCACAATAGAGATAGAGAGGGCATCCCCAGATTTAGGTGAATCATTGCTTCTATACTAATCATGGGGTGTGTCATGTCTTAAACCTTTACAAAATCCATTACCTACAGGTGAATCCTGGTTGCGGTAATGATCACAAGCTGTGTCATGCCTTGAAACTTCCTATGAGCCTGTACTCTGTATAAATACCCATGGATAAAGTTCAAGAAGTTTGCATCACAGCTTCAGAAATTTCTAAAAAAGCTAGCTAGCACGTATCAGGAACTCAACTCAATCTTTCGGGTTAGTAACTAGAACAAGGCTGGGCACCTGACATACCAACAACTTCCATATAGTTTTCTTTGTGTACTTTTGCCATTTTTATTACCAGGTTAATATTTAAAAGCCTAACTAAGCAACATCGAAATATATTAAAACACTATATGAAGCCCGCATTTTCACCATTTTGAATGCAATTCTTTATTACTTGCCTATGATAAGCACTTCATCATCATCATTAAATCCTCTTAGGACAGGCACAGGGGAGGGATCAAAATCTGTCAGAAGCTCATTATCTTCATCATTTTCATTGAGAACTTCATTGGCACTATCTTCATTAACATTAATGTCATCTGAAAGTGGATTATCAGTGTCGTAGTTTTATTTTGGAGGGAATTTTAATACTCCTCAAATGTAAGCCTTGAATGAAACATGACTCACTAGATTTAACCCTGTATTTTAAACATACATTAGCTTTAAATATTAAATAGCAAGTTTTAAAACATATAACTATAAGTAGTAGCAACGCTTTACACAATTTAGTATAATCATAAGTATAATTTCGAAACTTGAAGAACGCAATTCATGGTAGGGACAAAACCATTATAATAAAGCAAACATGTTTGTAATGAAACAAATAACAAGAGGTTCGACGACTACAAAACTCGCACAAAAACTAACAATTACACATTTTATTACTCTCTATCAACATTGGCCCAAAACGTAGGATCTCTAAATTCATCCTCATTTCTAATGTCAGAAGGCATGCACTCAAGGTAGAGCTCATCATCAACTTACGACGATCCTAAATGATATGTGTTCCTCGGCTTTACTTTAACAACATGCTCCCACCCCTTGTCTTTCTCATCTTCAACGTAAACGGCTTGTTGTGCTTGAGATGAAAGATATATGGATCATCTTTTAAAGTGCCTCCTTCATGTATCTTATGTGAGAAATTTAAGAGAATGAATCCTCTTTTGTCTTTCCTTACACATCTTGAGTTCACATTCACCCAATCACAATAAAATAGTACTACCTTACACTCTGAATAATAATCTAACTCAATGCTATCATTGATTTTTCCAAAGTATGTTTTGCCCTCAGCTTCCACTATGACCCTAAAATTTTGAGGTTTTTTTACTTATCTCTCCTCTGAGTGTGGAATTGATAAGCGTTGATAACAAATGCATTCATTCTCTTTACAATTGGACTAGGGCCAGCAACAATAGCCCTAAATAATCTTGATTCTTGATCATCAATTTCTTTATTGGATACCTAATGTATAAATGGCAAACATAATTAGGACAAATGGATATAGCACAATGCCAATGAATCCACATTACTTATCAAGGTAAAATTACCCTTTCTTGGATCCACCTAGGAAATTCCTCAGGCAACCATTTTTGCTTAAGTCTATCACTTGCCATGTGAGGATAAGATGCCATACGCTCGTTCAAAAATCCTCTATAATTGATCATGTTAGTTAACTATTCTAGGCTATCAAAAAATATCTTTATAAGTAATTAGTGGCTTCTAGTAACCTATGATGTTCATCAATATTATCAAGGTGTAGAAGTACATATCGTTGAGCTTGTAAAAGGCTTAATTGAGAAATTTCAACCATTTGCACTATTCCTTTTGGTTGACCCGCAGCACCAAATAAATAGACATCGTCATTAGGGTTGCTGCCATCATTTCGTTATGATCAACTAAAAACTGTTTCTACCCCATTAAAGTACCTTGAACAGAAGGTTATACGTTCATGTGCAATGGATCATTCTGCCATTGAACCTTTAGGTTATGCCATATAATGTACAAGGCCTTTCAGGAATGCCAGAAACATACATAGGTCATATAAGAAGTATTATAGCACAACCATTATTACACGAATACTTAATAAAAAAATAATAGAAAAATATATATTCTAACCTTTCTATGGGGTACATCCATCTATAAAAGACAGGCCCTCCGAGATTTGCTTCCTCATTTAAGTGTATAGTTAGGTGCGCCATGATTGTAAAAAAGCTAGGAGGGAACATTAGCTCCAATTTCATCTAGTTTCTCAGCTGACAACTCCTTTGCATGTAATTCTTTGAAAAATGCCGATAATGCACATATAAGATCTACAACATCAGAATCTTTTGCTGCTCTTAGGGCAATGGGGAGCAAATCTTGCTTTAATATGGGGCAATCATGTCTTTTTAGATTGAATAACTTACGCTCGTTCAAATTAACACATCGAGATACGTTACTTGCATATCCATCTAGGACTCTTATATGTTTCAAGACAGTTAGTAAACGTGTCTTTTCATCAGATGACAAAGTACAAGGAGCATTAGGGATTTCATATATCCCATTTGGTAGTTGAGTAGGATGAAGTTCTGGCCAAATTTTCATTAGTTGTAGGTCTTGACGCGCTTTCAAGTTATCTTTAGATTTACCCTCAAGATTCAACAAGGTACCCAACAAGTTATCATATATATTCTTCTCAATATGCATTACATCCAAATTGATGCTATGGATGAACTCTTTCTTGCGCCAACTCTTTAATTTTTATTGCATTTATTTTGCCAAGAGTTATTCTAGCATGTTTTATAAGTTATTGTGTTCGCTAATGGCTATGATTTAAGTAGCAATTTTCAACTTGATATGGAGTGATTGATGCTCCATTAGACTCTATTCAAATGGATTTTCGAAGGACATAGCTTATGTGTACTTTTGCACCTCACCCGGTATAATTATTCCTCTCAATCTTCTCTTTATTTTATTTGCTTTCATATATATTTGTTGATTTAGCTTATTCTTTTTGAGTTTTAGAATCTTGTTATTTTTCTTTCTTTTTGTGTGTATCCTTTTCGTTTTAGTTTTTCTTTTGAGTTTCTATATTTCTTTTCACTACTAATGAGGACATTATGTGATCTTGGTTTGGAGGTAGGGAAACTATGTTTCAAAAAAAGAAAAAGGAAAAAGAAAAAATTTGAAAAAGCCATAAAGATTTTCATTTTGCTTTGAGGAATATATGATATTTTAATTAACTATGTTCTCTTGTATCTTAATTATTAGGTTGTATATAAATATGGTGTACATGATAGAATTTAGTCCAAAGTGTGATAATTTATGCCTTCATCCTAACTCCCGACATTTCTATAGTGAGCTGTCTAGACTTTGGTAGATGAACCTGTGAGATTTTGAGCCTTAAAAACTAATTCATCATTTTCGTCTCATATTCTATTTTACGCACGTGTCTTTCACGATTACATCTCTAGGAGAGGAATCATTAGCCTAATCACAAATATTCTTCTCAATGGAGCACAATTGAGGGCCCGTTTTAATTTATCAAATCATTGGCCTAATCATGAAACATACCGACTTACTCAAATTTAGGTAATAATTTGATCATCAATGTAGGAACTTTATCACACTACAAGAAAAATGCCTTTTGTGATAGAAAATGAGTAAGAAACATATTCTCTGTTGGTGAAAGATTATTATTTACAACATATATTACTATTTATAGGTAATAATTTGTTGTTGCGATGGCCTGTAATATTAACAACATAAAATAATATTTCTGCCGGTATTGATACTATAATGCCAACATCGGATAATTTCTATTGGTGTTGTTATCACAATGCCTACATTAAGTTTGAACTTTAAAAAATGTTGTGGGTATTACCTGTATATAGTGCCAGAGCAAGTGAAACAGTCTAATAAATTATTTCAAACAAATGTAACATTTATTAGAATTTTCTGAACGGCCCCTGCCCCCTCCGATAATTCTCCAAAAAAAATTCTTAAGAATCTATGTTTGCCTATCCTTCGAAAAAATCTCTATTCTCCCGCTCATTTGTGTTCTTCTGACGCTAATCTGAGAAACTTGGTCGTCATCTTGCTCTAAATTTTGTAATTCGATTTGTCAATCAATTCTTGTGTTTGGTTCTTCTGGTCTACTCCTTGTTCACCAATTTTTGACTTGGATTTATGATGGGTATTGTGTGTTTTTATTTTCCCATCTTCTTTATCGTCTATCTTCTTCTCCTTATAATTAGCATAATACAAAGAGATTTTGCTAATTTTATTGCATGATCTAACTTTCCGACATTTTTGTCCGTAATGCTAGCCAGGGTTTGGTGCCTGTAAAGCAGAACAGGAATAGGAAGGAAGAAAAGGACAAGGAAGATGCAAACTCTTGTGTCATCTAGGGTATCGGTTGGTAATTTTTCCTCACCCTAAGTTATGTTTCTTCTTGTTGATATGTGTGTGTCAGTTTTATAGCATTGTTGAACTAGGTTCTTCTTCCTCTTGTTTGTAGTGCTTTTTTTTTTTGGGTGACTGGTAATTGTCCGTCTTTCTCAATGTTTTCTGTCATCTTTTTTTTGACGTGTCTAAATTAGGCGATTGTGATCTTGGCACTTTGGTTAGTGGGTATAGGCTATGTGATGCCTCTTCATTCCTATGCCTAATGTATAGGTTTTCTGATGTGTTCTTATTGATAGCAACAAATTAACAATGGGTCTCTCGAAGGAGGTTCACGTGACACTTCTGCTCTAGGTGAAATGTCTAGGAAGTTTATGGGAAAAGACAAGTATAGTTATGTCGAGACCTTCGATATGGGTGGTCAAGTCCCTCATCTCAATTCTAGGAGGTGTGCCTTAGATGAAGAGCTTGGCAACATAACTAAGATTGAGCAACAGCATGAAAAAACCAAAGAGAGAGTTCAAAATTTGCAGAAGTTAGTGGCATTGCTATTGAAGCACTAGGTTTGGCCTTTTTTTTTAATCTTAAGATGCATGTAAGATGCATGTGTTATATTAGACTGATGCATGTGAGATAAAAAGTCCTCCCTAGTCTTCAACTTATGGTTACAATAGGTGTTAGAAGTAGTATATTCGTTGCTTTTATTGGAAGGAAATGTTGGATTCTGATCCTTTTTTTTTTGTACATGATCATAATTTGCATAATTTGATCTAAGAGTTAGTGTAGTTTTTACATTTTAGTTAGTTATATGTAATGTTGGTGTCTATTGAATTGGGTTTATGCCTTTTGGACCTTGGGGCTTCTTACTTTGAAATGTTGTAAAGTTAGAAAAGTTTGTTCAAAAGCTAATTAATTAATTACATTCGATGGCCAGGTTTTTGATTCCTTTTTTTTC